>JAOTON010001085.1:507500-655000 GCA_034440635.1 Lepas anatifera | reverse complement strand
TAAGTGGCCGAAACGTATATTTTTGAAATTCAGTCAATATATCCTTGTAAAATTTGGAAATTTTCAACGAGTTTATTGTTTGACGATTCATGTATGTTTTAAATAGGTCAGCAAGTTCGCATCTTCCTACCCTAGCTTGAAGCAGTTTTTTCCATAAGGGTTGTTCTTCTTTGAACACCTTTGCTACCCAGGCTAGCTTGAGGGAGAGGCAGAATTTCTCTATATCTATGGTATTTAATCCCCCATTCTTTATTTGCTGGCAGAGCACCTTTTTTGCGACTTTGGGTGGTCTGCCCCTCCATATAAATCTCATGATTTTGCTTTGAATTTCTGTTTGGTATCTTTTAGGAATCATGCCCGTGTTACCAATATAAACCATTTTGGAGATGAGAAGTGCTTTGGATATCGTTATTCTGCCCTTGATTGTTAAATCTCTTTGCTGCCAGATATTTAAAGTAGTGCTTATTGCTTTGGATACAGATTCGGCATTTTCTTTATAACATGGTGATGAATCACTGAATACAACACCCAAACTTTTAATCTTAGTTTCCGGTATTAGATAGTAGATTGTATCCGTACTGTCTTTTAGTTTCCCTAGCCACATCATTTTGCATTTCTGTAAGTTTAGTTTAAGTCCAGAAATCAGCTCAAATTCATAAAGCACAGCAAAGGCTTCAGATGCAGAATTTTTGTCTGACATAAATAAATTAATATCATCAGCGTAAAGGCTTATCTTATATTCTTGCTTTGAAATCACAATGCCATGGATGTTGTTGTTAAGCTTCATTCTTACTGAAAGAAGTTCGATAGCCAAGATAAAGATGAGAGAACTTATACATGCCCCTGTAGCGTGGAGCGCTGGACAGGGATCCATCGTGATGAATACCCGTTATTCACTACGGTTAAATGGATGTCCCGGATAAGAAGGTTAACCCAGCTGATGAGGCTTTCGCCAAAATTGAATGCTCTCAGGGTATGTATTATGTAGTCATGGTCTAGGCGGTCGAACGCGTTTGCGAAATCGAGAGATAAAAATAAACCAGAAAGCTGGTCTTCATTACAGTATTCAATTATGTCTTGAACTAATCGAATGTTTTCTCCTATGTGACGCCCACGAATAAATCCTGTTTGGGTTTTATCTATTAGACCATCAATGACAGAGGAGATCCTAATGGCAATAACTTTCGCGATGAGCTTGTACAGGACGTCGAGTAAGCACACTGGTCTCTTATTTTTCAGGAATCTCTGATCTCCCTTTTTCGGTATCAACGTTATTATGCCCCGTCGATGTGTTATGAACAATCCCTCATTTTGCGAATCATTTATGTACTGAACAATGGATGGCCCTAAATCATTCCAGAAATGTAATAAGAATTCTGGCGTGAATCCACTTACTCCCGGGGATTTATTCTTAGCCATTTTACTCAATGCAAAAGTACATTCTTCTAGATCAACGTCTCCTTCACATCTTTCCTTGTCTTCATTTGACAACTGCGGTATAGGTGTTCCTTATATGTATGCAATTTTTCCGCATCGTTGGATCTATTCTCTTTGGTATACAATTTTTCAAAGTGGTTTGCGCAGGCCTCAAGTATCAGTTTATTTTCAGTTATAATATTTTCCCCTTCAATAATTTCGTTAATTACTTTTTGTGCAGAAAGTTGTTTTCCCCTTCTGAGAAAATATTTCGTGGCCCGTTCCCCTTCTTCTACCCAGCGGGTTTTTGAGAAGAGCATTGCTGTTCTTGCCTTTTTTCAATTTCAGATCGTTAAGCTTTTCTTTCTTATCATTGTATTCTATTAATTGTTCTCCAGTCAAAATACTTACGTCTGCCTCAAAGCTACGTATTATGTTTTCGAGCTCCAGGGGAGTGATGTATTGTTTCCTGGTTGAGTCGATTGCCAAGTATTGAGTCACTGTGACTCTTCTTATTGTCCCCTGATTCTTATTGGTGTGGGTTCCTAGTCCGCTCTTATCAGAGTCAAGTGTCAGATAGCTATGACTCGATAAACCGGGGCGGGATAGTGAGAACTGACGTCTGAGCATCATCGGGCTGTATCAAATGCTTTTAAGGTGTAAGCTTGACGCAGGCATTCCGCGATCCGTTTCATGCATTCTGTTGTGAGGGGCAGTTGTTTAATGGCTGTGTGAGTCTTGATTATCTTGGCATAATTTCGAAACGTTTGGAGGCGATCCTTGCCAGTAAGCCTTACTGATAAATGAAATAGCTTCATGCCTCCCGAACCAGGGCCTCGGAGCCGGAGCCCCCGCCCTCTCCGAGCCACTTAATTTTCCCAGAGCCGGAGTCCCTATGAGCCACCAAGTGCTTCCGGAGCCGAAACCGCTCAGAGCCACTGAATTTTCCTGGAGTAGAACCCCTCGTAGTCCCTTAATCTTTACGAAGTCACCTAATTTGGCCGGAACTGGAGTCACTTGGTTTTCCCGGAGCCCCTCGAAATCACCTGATTTTCTCTGGAACTCACCGGAGTTCCAGAGTACTTACTTACTTGCCGGGGGCCGCTCGGAGCCACCCAGTTTGTCCGGGGGACCTCGGAGCCACCTGATTTGCCTGGAGCCGGTGCCTTTCACTTTGAGGCTGCTCCAACTCTCGGCACTGGTCTTAGATCAATTTCTAAATCATGCTATGGTGTAATCAGCACGAAATGAGAAGTTTCACCATGATTTATCAATGCCAGGTCTTCCAAAACAATATCTATGTTGTTTTAGTTGATAAGACGCTAAATGTTCTCCATCCTCGAGTCCCAGGTGCAGAACGGAGTAAATACACTGATTATTCGAAGACAGGCCTTCGTCAGAATGTTCATAATACAATAGCTGATACCATAAACTCGGCGTCATAGTGCGAGCCTAGACCTCAAACCTGCGAGTTCACTCCGAAACCTTTGTTTCGCGCACCCACTCTCTGCAATTTAATTTCTCCATCCATCCTTGCTTCGTTGGATATTGATAATACCCAGCTCATTTGCGTATAGTTTAGGAAAGTCACGCATCAGAGCTAGTTAGATAAGTCGGGAGTTTCAAAAGGGTTGGACTCAGCGTCGACTCAGTTCGAAGCGTCGACTCATCGGCCTATTTTCAACTTTTTGTTCCTAATTTTCGGAGTTGGACTGTATTATCATGCCCTCGCATAGGCGGATCCAGGATTGCCGATCGGAGGGGGCACCTTCCCGGGGGGGCGCCATCCGGACCAGGGGGGCGCCACTTATGACCGGCAAAACCTTTCAGGTGGGCGCCAAATCCTTTCGGTGGGCGCCGACTTTCGTATCCTGGGGGGGGTGGGAAGCGACATTTCAGGGGGGCGCCATCGACCTTTCAGGGGGCGCCGAGGGTCGATCGGGGGGCACGTGCCCCCTTGCCCCCCCCTGGATCCGCCTATGTGCCCTCGGCTTTAGAGGCTTCCAGAAGCATGACTTCATAGTAAGCCATAGTAAATCCTTGCTCCACATTCGTTTTGCATCAGACTGTGCCGTGCTCATCAGTTGTGTCTGGCTGTTAGGACTGCTGAATGCTGATGATGTGACAATATCACCAGCTAAAAGTGTGTGCCAGGCTTCATTTGTACAATACTTATTTACCGGGTGGCCACAGTATAGCCTAAAATACGCCCAAACAGGGCCAATGCTTATTCGTTAGACCCGCTCCCATAGACAATGAATTTTTTTTTGCGATGCCGTTCAGTAGTGGTGATTTTCTACACCGCCGAGCCGCTTTTATGCTGTTGAAATGTCTACCGTCGAACCGTATGCCTCCGTAATCCTGTCTCAAATAAATATTTACCGAGAAAATAAGTATAAAGCAGAGAGCAGTGCTCGGATTGTTGTTATTGTTGTATGTTTATACACTTGATGTGGCGATTTTGATTTGTCTGTTTACGCACCTGATCTGGCGATTTTGATTTGTCTTTTGGCCCATTTTGATAGAGTCCGAACCATGCGGTTTCTTGCTCGATCTGAAATGATACACCATGTTTGTATTTTACCTTGCGATGGACATAGAACAGTTTCCAGTTAAATATATTTTGTCTTGCTGCGAGAAAAGGGAACAAAAAAAACCAAGCAGGCCCGAATATTCAGAAGACACACATTTTGAATAAAATTACCGCTGAGCAGGCGCTTGCTATCAGCCTTATTTTGCCCCAGCCACCAATCTGGAACCGCCGTTACTGTGATGTCACGTTGGTGATGACATTTTTCTTTTCCCATAAGGTCCCATGTTGAAATTGATCAAATTCAATTGTCTTTGACAGATACACTATTTTGAATGGTCTTATGTTGCCGTAAGATAATTCAGTTTTTTCTTATAATTTCAAATTCCATTTCTTTCCAAAATCGTTGCTCTCAATATAATTTACTTCCAATTAATTATTAATTTTGCGTGTAAAGTTGGATCTGCAACGTCCTTAGAGTTTATGCCTTAGTTGCTGGAGCCATATCTCTGTCAAATCGCTGTGTGGCTTCCACTTGATGACTGTATTTCGTTAATGGCCCAACCGAATGTAAAGTAATCTTGCTAATCACCGCATTGTGCGCGTGCATGGACGGCAGCCGGGGGCGGTTACCCCCGACGGCGGCGGCAGCAGCGTGGTCGCCGGTTGCACGGGAGTCGCCAGTGCCGCCGCCAAAACCAATAGCCGTGGGCGGGATATTTCGGGCGCGCTGCCTTGGCTGGTACCTGTTCGCCGCGCGCGCCGCCGCCGGTCTCTGTCGAGGTTCGGGTCCTGTGCACCGCCTGCGGCCGCCCAACCGCAGTTTCCCCAACACTCGTAGTTTCAGTTGTGAAATAATACCTACCACGCAGGGGCTTTACGTTGTCAAATACATGCTTATATTGTTTGTCTTTTGGACTACAAATGGATCAGTATATGTCTGATTTTGCACCGGATGTCCACTTACTAGGATGTATTGCCCCTAACAAATCAGGCTACATATTATACATATACATATTGCAGATATGTTCCTATAGAGTAGGGTGTAGAATTATGGAAAAGTTAACAGGAGCTTTTCCGGACTAACTGATGAAAGTTTTGCTGAACGGGACAGGAGAAGGGGAAGCGCGTAGAAAAATGGAAAAGCGCTATAAGAAGTATGTTCGTCGCTTTTTTCCTGTGGAAAATTCCCGTGAGCCCAAATTGGACTCTTAACCCTCGCCCCACCGGGAGCCATCGATGACCCCCTAAGGTTTTTCGGGATAGCAGAAAAAGACGAGACGCAGCACTGCGGTTGAAAGCTCTATTTCTCACCCCATCATTTTCCCACCATCCCTGATTTTTTTACCGCGGTTCACCCAAGGTCAGATCACCAGGCGAGGTCAACCAAGGTCACCTCACTTCACCTTTTGAGCTCTTTAAGAGCTACATTTCTTAGTCGATCGATTTGAAACTTCCTACACTTCATGACCCCTCCAGGGTCTACAAGGTGTATATCCAGGCTTTTTCGATTTCGTGATCTGGGGTCAGGTCACGAGGTGACCTATCCCATTGAAAAAAACATGGGAAAAGCTGTCTTATGATCTAGAAGTCACAAAAACGATTATAAATGCTCAGCTTGCTCAGAAAAGCGTTCTTGCACACCCTTTCACAGATCCCAGGGGCAATATTTTCCCTTTGACCTTTCCAAGGTCATCCAAAGTCACCACGGGTCAAAAACAGTATTTTGACAATAACTTTTGACCTAATTAAGCTAGAGCGCTGAAATAAACATCATATCCGTCTCGTCACTGGCTTTCATTTGATATACTGCAAGGTCACTCTCTGACCTTTCGTGACCTGAGGTCATATTAGGTCACGAGGTTAAACCACTGGCGGAAGGTCATTACGTTCCACTTAGCGGAAAAGGGTCTGTCATTTCTCTATCAAATATTCTGTCATTTCTCTACTTTACCAGACTCCAATAGCTCTAATGGCATAAAAGTTATGCCCAGTTTTTTAAGCATTACGTATTTGAGTGAAACTAGCCTATCGTGACCTAACTTGACCTCTGGAGGTCAAACCATTGATCTGAGCGCTCAAACATGCGAAGTAATTTCTTACCGAATTCAGGCGAGCTTTCTAATGCACTTTGCAGATTTGCGCTAACCCCCATATTGTCAGAGTTAGAGGGGGCCATCGATGGCCCCCGGTGGGGCAAAGGGGTTGCCGGACCCTCGGTGGGGTGCGGTTTAAGGGGCGTATTTTATGCCGTGTAGTTGTACTCGTGCACCCCTAAATGCGTACAATTCTGCACTCCTGGTATAGGGGATTGTCGTATTTTTTGTTTTTTGTCCATCAACGGCTTCTATCTCCCGGTTGGAATGTGATAGAGCCGGGCAGTTCGTATTACATGCGGCCTCTTCAAATGGTGGAAGAGTAGCGGTAACGCTTTATATAATTAAAAAGCAGTGGAGCAGCGGACGCAAAATAATTTAAAACCGCTACCACTATCAACAGCCTGCTAAGACGATTGCCATCGAAAGCAATTTGGAGATGAAAATGGAGAGAAATGTTTTCTCGGTCAGGAAAACTAAACGAGACTCTTAAAATGTTTTGGTTGTGATTTTCTTTGCACGCCATACAACGAAATGGTTATTTTTCATGTAATATGCAGATAAGCAGTAGTTCTCGTGGAAATGCATTAAAAATAATAACGGAAAGCAGCTTTTGGGTAGCACTGTATAAGTGCCATATATGAAAAAAGTAGCGATAGTGGAGTAGATAGTCGACTCCTGGTTGGAAACAAATATCGCTTTAGCGGTAACGGTTTCAGCTTGCCAAGGTAGCACAAGTAGGGCAGTGATTAGAAAATGTAGGGGCGCCCAGCTGGGGTATGCTAATCAGTTCTCGGCACCCAGCGATAAATTGACTTCTCATCACTGCTCAGTCGGGAATCGCGCTTGGTAATACTGCTTTCTTCAATGCCGCTTCTGCATTTGCTAAGCCCTGGTAGAGCAGAAAGCAGGGACGGAATCTGAACGGATTTAAGAGCTTGCAGGTCTCAGTTCAACATGCTAGATCAGATACGTTTGTAAGCCACTGCTCATGCCGTTTCAGGAATGTGAAGCGTCAACGACGGATGTTGAGTTTGGAACCACCAAAAACCATTGAATAAGGAAAGAGATGTGTTTGCCAACAATATTTCCAGTTTCATTTTCTGGCATAGTTATTTTGTGCATCGCATCCATAAGCGTCCGAAAGGGGGGCAGGAGGGCCTACCCCCACTTTTTGGCCAAAAATTTCCTGATCTCAGTCAAAATGGGAGAAAACCGGACATTCTTATAATCAGCCGCTGCGGAATGCAATGAGGAGCCCAAATTCGAACAGTTTTTGGTCCTGACGTGGAAGACTTTTTGTCAGCATCAGGTTGAAGTTTGGTTGCCCCCTCCCCCCCACTTTTTGCAGGTGGCGACGCTTATGATTGCATCACATATCATTATCACGTACCTGTACGGGTGCCCACGCCTCCTTGTTCGGTGTGGGGATGAAGCAGTTGCATACATGCCCCACCATTTCCGATCTCAGCAACTATGCTAGGTAGCGAAAATATAGTTTTGGAGTCGCTAGAGGTCGAGAAATATACTCTACTATGAATGCAATGGAAAGTTGCGTCTTGTGCAGTTACAACTGACAGCAGAGCGATAGAAAATATATAAGCACCACTGAAATTGTTTCGTCAAACCCGACCAAATTATGTATCGTATAACCTTGTCGTGTCAACTTCTAAAATCGACCTGACCTAACCCAAGGTTATGTCAACGTCAGTATAGGTCATAATGAATATAATTCGAAAAGCAGTGGCAAGCCAAACACAATGACGTCAAAATAAACGCTCTTTCACCATTTACTGGGAAGTGATCGAACTTCTACAAATTTTACCATGCCTTTCCAATGGACGGGTCATGGCCCCGACATGACCCTCAAGTATAGGCAACCCCTGATCGGGATACACCCCCCCTCGACCATGTGCGCCCGCTCCCGATCGGCAATCCTGGATCCACCGATGTCAGATAACGTCACCGAGTAGAACAATTCGTCTTAGCGCGACTCTTATATTGATGACCATTAAGGTCATCGATTATTTAAATCGACAAATTATTGTACTCGGTGACGTTATTGTGTGAAACAGGTGGATCCGGGATTGTCGATCAGGAGAGGAAGCACATGGTCGAGGGGGGCACTTCTGAACGGAAACACCTATCAGATGTGCGCCAAATCCCATCTTGGGGGCGTCTATACTCGCATCCTGGATGGTGGGAAGCGACGTTTCAGGAGGCGTGATCGACCTTTCAGAGGGTACCATGACCATTTCAGGGGCGCCGAGCGTCGGTTGGGGGGCAAGTGTGTCCCTTGGGTCCGCCTGTTATGTAGTGTGAATCTCAGACCGATATATTATGTCTGTTCTTACTTCTGCAGCTAAACATTTTTTTTAGGTTAGTTCACTTTACCTGAACTGGTGACCCGACCTGGTATAACCCGGACCCAAAATTGTGCCAGAAGCTGCGGAAAAGCCCAGGTGCTCTAACCATAGCATATGTTTTAAATACAGCGGCTCTGCGTGCCGCCGTTTTTTGGGTATCTGTGAAAGCCCTAGGGGGCCCGATGTCCCCCCGTTCCGGCACGTGCTAATATCGAGCTCTTGGACTAATATTTTATTGATGGCGTGACAATTATAGTAGGAATATTCCCCTCATTTACCGGCATTGAGACATTGCTGTACTATCCAGTGAGTGGGTAGCGTGCTGGGTCGACCCCGCTCCCTATCTGGACGGGTGCACCCTCAGTTGAGTGGAGTGAGACAGCCCGTTACGTGTGGTCAGAGCGGCGGCGGTCGAACTCTCAGTCGCGCTGGCTTCCCGAACAGAGCGGAAGCCAGGCGTCTGTGGTATCGCGGCGGCTTCCTCTGAGCGGCTGCTGGAGCGCCCCTGTGGCCCTGTACCCCCCTCAGTCACCCCGCCACCGCTGTCGTGACCGGTCAGTAACAACTGTCGTTACCCCCACCCCCTCCCCCGTTCACCCCCTCCTAGCTAGGTAACCTCGCCCCTTCTGCTGTGGTGACTGTGAATTTAGGATGCGATTGGGTTGACATCTGGTGGTGACCGGTCGAAACGTAAGGCACGTGTGCTAAAGGGGGCGCCAAGTGTAATTCACCGTGTCTGTGCCGACCTCGTGCCAGCGTTGCTCACCCTGAAGTGGGCTTGAGTGTGAATTGAACTGCACCTGTTGGATGCTTTGCTGTGTGTGCCCGAGTAGGGGAGACCGGGGCTAGTTGAACATGATTTTTGTTTTGGTCGGATATCTCAGAGATGGCTAAGGGTATAGACTTCGTTCTGCCATTGCTGGAAAGCCTATTCTTTTGGCTTTCAAGTGATGCGTGTGCCAACGGTTGAATGTTGTCGCTGTGTGAGATATTTGATCATGAATAGGTCAAAGTCAAATGGCTCAACTCGCCCCGTGTCGGGGTAAGTTGAGCCACGCTCCGGGGTACGTTGAGCCGCTTAACGAGAGTATGTCCTCATTTTCCATGTTTATTACCCAAACACCAAATATTCTCACTCTCAGTCACTGGTACAGTTTTTACACACAAACTTTGAGGAATCACCCGTACAAAGACGGTGGGCCCATCCACGGCACTACTGGTACTGTACCGTACCCATTGCTCAACCGGGCGGCTGTTTGAGAAAGTGTCGCAGCACACCAGGCATAGTGTCTCATTTTCATCGCTGAACTCCTCGACATCTTTGTAAAGCTTCCTCCTAACATTTATTTGCTTCATTGTGCTGTTATTGCACCCACCTTGCCTTTGCTTCTAGCCTTTGCCATCTGTTGTACCTCTGGTCCTTGCTGGTTTTCTTTTTTTACTTCTTTTCCGCCTCCTCTTCCAGAAGCTGTTTTTTTGGCATATCCGTCCACACTGCTGCTTTCCTCTGACGCGAGATTCTCTTCCTCGGCCTCAGCTCTTTAAGCAACGGGCAGACTGCTGCAGGCGAGAACGTATCAGGGCAGTAGGGCAGGATCAGGACAGGATCAGTTTCACCGTGAGGGTCATGGCAGACTGCTGCTCATTGATTTGTCCGGGGAGATTCTGCTGCGTATACGGCTCAGGCCCATCTGCGGAGAGGTCCAGCTCTGCTACCGATGGTGCAGGGAGGCTCTGCTGAAGATCCAGTCCAGGACTAGGGGCATTCGTTGATCTTCCAGGCAAGCTGGACCGTGCTGGATTTTCAGGTGCTGATATGTTCAGTAGACTTCCTGACATTTCAAGAACCTACTGAGGGCTCTTCACAAGTCGATCCGTCTGTTGGGCCGGTGTCCGCTGGGAATCAGGTATAGGCCCAGAGGCACTACCTGACGTTCCAGGCATGCTGGACCCACTAGCGGATCCAGAGGGGGAGGGGGGAGGGGTAAGGGGCCATGTCCCCCAAATAGCGAAATTTTTGCTGATTTTCTTAAAAAACTATAGTTTTTACTATTTTTCCCGAGTTGCCTTCCCAAACGGCGCTCCTGCGCCTGCCAGTGGGTGGGCCCTGCTGAAAGTCTGGGTGGAATAACGGAACAGTGCTTATTTGAGAAAACGGGAAAAATCGGCAAATAGTGGGTAAAATTTGAACGTTTTGCAGGAAAGGCCAAGGCCCCTGCATCCTCTAGAGTTGGAGGGGCTTTAAAGGAATAGGAGGGCCCAAGACCAGCGCTGGAAGCCCTTCTCCATTATTGGTCAGCGTAATAGCAGGTCAGGGGGCAGGTAATGGGACATTAAATCGCTTAAGTGTTTTGAAAATAAACGGGAAAAATCCGAAGCTGGTGGTAAATGCCTTTCCCCCTTCGCCAATGAGTCGACCCGATAGCAGACATTTTAGGACACAACTGCCCGGGCCGAATAGCGTCGCCAACTATATCCCTGTTGGAAGGTTTCTCGGAAGCCAGGTTGCTCTTTGATCAGAGAAGCCACCTGGTCTTGAACACTGGTGAGCCGCATGGAAAGTGTGCGTGCTATCCACTACGTCAGCGTGCCCCATTAGTTTCGGGGGGATTTAGATATTCCTTTTTTCTCCGGGGCACGTTGATCATGGCTCAACATACCCCAACACCCTCGTGGCTCAACTTACCCCGAGACCCCGCCGCAACTCCGGAGGCAGCTGACGCAGAAATTAGGTCATCAGTTCTCATGGTTTTCGGCCCAAATAAGGCGTAAATACCTGCATTCAACTCATTTAATAGGGCTAATCTTTATCTCTTATATCAACAGTGTTATTACAAAATGTTTGACAAAAGTAAAATTCACTTTTGCTATGAAAAAAACAGGTTTTTCTGTCTCCAAACCACTACCGACCAGATACCACGACGGTTTCCTGCTGAAAGACGGAAAGCTGTTGCGCGCATGCGCTGTTATGATTACAGCGCAATCTCTTCAGAAACAGCGGAGTTATCGCAAGTGGCTCAACATGCCCCTGGCTGCAACTAGCCCCGGTCTCCCCTACTAGTTTCCCAGTGTCAGGAGTGCCTGCGTTAGGAGGGGGGGTTAGACGGGGGATGCTCGTTGTGCAGAGCTGAGAGAGCTGCAGAAGGGTGGAGTGCTCGCCTGGCAGGCAGCTTACTGCACTCGAATACTTTGAATGGCTGGTAGCAGTGTTTGAATGGGGTTGCGATGGCCGGCGAGAGTGGATGGTGACCAGCTCAGTGTGTGTTCTGGGTGAGTCCATAGATGTGCATGCCAGATGATTGATTGTTTCGATTGAATGGATGAATGGGTGAGAACATTCTAACTAGTTGTGCGGAATCTTCCCCAATTTGCAAGAAACGTCTTGCATGATAGCCGAGTTTTTTGCTTTCGTTTGGTCGTATATCTCGGCCTTGAATTTCGGTGACTGTACCTGTTTCGATCGGCTGACGATTATCCTGGTTATTTTTGGTTCTAGAACTTGGATTCCCAGCTAAATTTTCCCGCATTTCGTCTAAAGCCGTAACCCCATTTCGAAGCGACGTTTGAGCAGTGTACTGGTGGCCCCAGACAGGAGTCATCGGCGCTATAAATACGATGCGGCGCTGACGGCGGCGGTGCCGATGGGATGCCAACGTAAGCCGGCAGCGGCGGCGGCAGTGTAGCGGCGGCCGCGCGCTGACCCCGCCGCCTGTCGTCGCAGGTGCTGCCGCGCTATGGAGTAGTGTGGCGTCGAGGCCGCGCCACACACAGTCAGCCGCCGCGCCCGCTGTCGAGCGACAGTGTCCGTGCAGGAGAGAGCAGAGGTGGGACGGGCGGCGCGCGCGCCACACCCTGAACAGGCGGCACCATGGCCCGCTGGACGACACTGGCCGTGTTGACTCTGACGCTGCTGCTGCTCGCACAAGGTGGGCTCACACTGACGCTGTCTGCTTTGATGCGTGGTTGTTTGGAGCCTTGGTTATTCATTTAGTCTTATTGGAGTTCCGTGGCTGACTTCATCCTGGGTTGAAAGCTTGGTTCTTCCAGTGAGTAACATTGATATATGTACCTTTTCTAGTCTTATTGGGTTTCCTTTGCCGACCTCATTTTGGGTTCGAAGCTTGTTTCTGTAAAATGATAGTCAGATGACTGGAACTAACAAAAATGTTCCGGAGAAATGCTTGAAGAACCACTTGAAATCGGGAGAAAGCCCGCTTGAAAAAATTCTAGCTGAAATTCTGTCGCGTAACTTAACAGGGCAGATCCCATTGGATATTATATAATATTTTTATTCTAAGCGTAAAAAAAACGACAAGAAAGAACTTTACCCTGTTTCTTTACAAGTTCATTGTAGAGCATGTACTCCAAATGAGCAATGGCGCTGACACCAATTTTTTGCGAAGTGAGCGTGAGTAGTCCTGTTTCAATTTAGTTTATTATGGCGCCCGCGACAATAAGAAAGCTTTATTAATTTATTTGTTTTTATTATTTCAAAATACAAGTACATTTCAAAATTACTTGTATTTTTGTTCTAATTCTGCTATAATGTTTTGCGTAGTAATTTGATACAGTCGCTGTATAATTCGGCTTAAGTAATATCCAGGTTCTTTTGAGAGGCTTGATGTTTCAAAATTTCTTGGAAAATGCGATGTTGGATCTGCTGCTGGAACTCTTTTGGGATCATGACAAATGATTAAGTGATTTTTTTTTGTTAATCCTTAGATTCTGCTACGGTTAGATACAAAAGTCTTCAATGTCAGCTGTAACAGCTGAGATTTTGTGTTGTGTGAGTATGCAATTGAGGCATTTCGTGTAGTAAGCATCATTGGCAAGGTCATGAGTTTCGCACTCGAAATATTTAAAATGTTATAACCGCGGTGATAGTGATCGTCGCGCCTTGTTAAAAAAGGCACTCGCTCCGGAACAGTGGGAGGTAAGCCTGTATTACGGGGAGACAGCCGAACGCTCGGGAGAACCCCCATCTCGCCACGCGTGGAATCTGAAGAGTCGTATTAGGCTCCCTCTCACGACCACCGGCTGTGTTTGCTCCTCGTCAACGACGCGAGTGTTGAGACAGAGGAGGAGACAGCCGGCGACCACACACAACGGGGAGGGTCGGCTGTCTGTCCCCTCTCAGCGAACACGCCGCCGCGGCTTCTCAACTTCGCCGCGGTACTGCCAGGTTGGGGCCATCGGCACAAGGGGCGTGCTCCCTGGAATGCGGGCTGTAAAATCAGAGTTGTATCGTGAACACAGTTGACGTTGTCACACTGAGCCGCTTTGCTAGTGTTTTGCGGCGATAACGGGATCGTCGCTATCGAAGGATTACCGAATGGTGCGCTATTACCGGAAATCGCGTGAGGGTCGCGGACGAAACTGGTCATCGGGGAAACCGGTGGAGCACAGGCCTGGCCCAGGCGGTGGCGCACGGCCCCGGCCTGTGTTGTCGGTGCGGTGTGTGTTTGTTTGCGGCCGCTCTGCCGGTGCCGCGGCGGTATGTGAGTGGGCGGTGTGCGGGTTCTGGCTGGGAACAGTCCCAGACCGCCGGCCGCAGCCGAACTGTGGCGGCAGCCGCCCCCGCCCCCGCCCCCGCCCGGCTCCGTCTGATCTGCCGCATACATCAGACGGCCGGGTGATACCGGCGACCACCGGTCAGACGACACCGATGACGTGCCGCCGTGAAAGGTCGTCCAGTGCTGGGGACGGGGTGCGACGCCCCTATCCCCGCCGAGAGCGGTGCTTTCGGGACACTCGACACCCGGTGGTCGTGCTGCGCTGCTGCCGGGAGCGGGGTGCGGGCGACGGTCGGACCCCGCTGCACGGCCTCCGCTGCTGCAGCCAGCCGCCGGAAGCAGGCACGCCGCCGTCTGCACGTGTGACGCCCTGAAGGCTGGCCAGGGCTCCGATAGCGCTCCGAGAGAGATCGGTCTCCAGCTCAGCGCCGCTGAGCTCTGATGTGGGTCAGTCGCCGCCGTCGCCGGCAGCGGGCGCTGGTGCCACCCCGCTCTGTGCTGCGTGCCGACGCCGCCGTATCTTATCACGCAGGGAGAGACCACCTGTTGCTGCGAGCAGTGCGCCCTCTGTTTACCCGATGATCTAATGTCGGTGCCGACCGCACCGTCCGCTCCGTGACGCACTGGCAGCGGCGCTGCGGCCTCGGGTTCAGGCGGATGCTGTCATGCCTGAGGTGGAATGTTGTTCTTGCTGACAACATGGCGTCATCTTCTGCAGTGACCAGGTCGGTCTCACGGCCTGCTGTCGCGGACAGATGTTGTTGCCAGCTGCTTTGACTGGCCCTTTGCATGGGCCTCAAAAGCGGGACGGCCAAAATATCCACTAAGTAGCCAACCTGAGGGTGACCCCCCGACATTGGGGCACTTGATCTATTTTGCTTCTTTTTCTATGCTCCACAACGTGTACTTAATTTTCTCAAATGTATTGTAGGCGGCCTGGCTCGATGACACTCTTCCCATCCCGCTGTTAGATTTTGGCTTAACTCCCCCCCCCGCCTCCGGTCGTCACCAAATCGGAGTCTGTCGCCCGACGGCAGCAATGTTGAGGCGACGCCGCTGACTCTGTTATAGCACGGCCCTTGATTCGTTTCTCGGCCGCCCTGCTCTGCTGGCGGCGCGGCCGTGTCTGTGCATGGTTATGCGTGCGCTGCTGCGTGCTCGGTGACGCAGAGCCAGTGCTGCTGGCCGGTGCCTGCAGTGATTTACCCGGCCGTCCGCCGAGTTGTCTCAGTGCGCCCCTCTCTCGGGCCCGCTCGGCGGCTGCAGAGTGCAGACGCCACCCCTGCAGCTCAGCTCCTCTGTCTCTCTGGCCTGTCCCTGACGTGCGGCACCCGACACCGGCCGGACCGGGGACGGCGGCTCTCTCTCTCTCTCTCTCTCTCTCTCTCTCTCTCTCCGCAGCTTGGCTATAGTTTTGAAAACGACTCATTGGCTTAGTTCAATTTAGGACAGACTTAGATGGACTGCTGACGGCACAGCGAGGTGTTAATCACTCTCGCTGACAGAACCCGCTAGACCACTCACAGACACGTGTTACGGAAGTGACGAATCTTCCGCGATTTACCTTATCGTTAAGGTGCTAAAGCTTTGTTGCTATCGACAAGGCCTTATCGCTCCGTTACGGTTCTCCAGTTATCAGCTCTTTACCATGTGTATAAGTAAGATATTTGCGATGACATTGTACAATGCACGTTAAGAAGTTACTGTCTTTGGTCAATTTCTCCGTATAAGATGGGCAGGGTCATTTCGGCCACACTTGTTTCGTAAGAGGGTGCCCACTTAACGACCTTTCACTGGGACTGCCAGATCCTCGGCCGTCTGGCTTACCCGCTTGAACTCGGCTGCTGCACTCTTAGCTATTGGCGCTCGGCTTATGACTGATCAATCAAAGGTAAAATTTAGCTAGCACGCAGAGTTCTTAACGCTAACGCAGCTCGGCGGTGCAATATTTTGTGTGCGGTAGATGCGCATGTTGGGGCTGCGAATCAAATGGGGATGCGGTGGCGAAACATTATTAACGAGCTAGTAGCATCGTTATTCTCTGTATGTGGGCCTCTTAGGTCACCACGTGATCTCGGAGCTCTGGGATGCAATTTAAAGTGAGGAAATGTTTAATACGCAAGGTTGATTTGAGGCAAGCTTCTTAAAAAAAAACGCTAGTCTTTTGCGGATTCAATGTCCGACCATCGGCTATTTCTCCGTTGGTGATGCTGACCGTAGCGCGTATTGTCGAATACGACTTAACGTTGTGTTGTAGCTTTCAACAAGTTCAGCCATCTCTGAAATTTGTGGCAAGTTTAGGTTGTACCAGCCATCTTTATATCCCGCTTGCTGTTGGCACGCCGTACGTTGCCTTGATTGAAAGGCATGGCCCGGTCGCCGTCCGCGAGAAAATGGATATAATGGACAGTGCCGGTGAAGTGAGGGGCGCTGCCTCCCGTCATTAGACGGATCCAGGCTTCTAATTTTAAGGCCTACTTGTTATCTCACGATGAGAGTGGCATCCATAGAGGAAAGCAGGTATTTACATTCTTGTAAAAACACTTAAGTGAGCTGTGCCATTTTTGGCTTTGATGGAAGGTCAGATCAGGATCAGCTTTCATTGCAGAAGAATCAGACGTGGGGATGGCGGCACTGATACCGGTGTTGCTGGCGGGTGAGTGGCGGGGTGTGCAGCAGCAGCAGCGCGATGCCGCCAGACATACAGGTGTCTGGCCCGTTCCGGCCGCACCGGTACTGGGGCGGGCGCCGTGTGGTAACCAGGGCTCTGCCGCGCCGGCCGCTGAGGCCTCTGAAGCAGTCGCGGTCACACCACTACCGGACCGTGCTCCCCGGCCTGATGGTGCCAGCCCGGCAGCCAGTACAAGGTGGCGGGCCGCCAGCTGTGTTTTACGTGGAAGCGTTCGTCTCCGAGTTGAACTGAACCAGTGCCAGTTTTATTGAGCTCTGATCAACGATTGTGGGTTAGTGGAAACCGCGTTAATCGCCACTGACCAGTCAGCTGGCACAAGGGGAGGGCGAACATCGGACCCTCTGATGTCAGGGAGGACGTGCATCGGACCCTCTGATGTTAGGGAGGGCATGTATCGGATCCTCTGATACTTAGGTTAAAACAGTCCTGCACGTGAAGTGGTGACTAAGGTCTGGCGCAGCAGCTGCTGGGTGCAGGCAGAACGTTTATTTTGTCAGCGATATACGGCTAACTGGAAGCTGTTTATTTGCCGGCTGGTCCAAGAGCCGGGGTAAGGCGTCTGTGGTTGCAAGTTTTTGGCGCCAGATGTGGTTCCACTGCATGGCTCAAGGCGGACACTCTTTCCCGCTGGAAGGTGGGTGTCAGCGGGTACTGGTGACGGCGGGCTCGCGGGTCATTCCCCCGGGCGCTGATTTTGGCACCATCTCATGGCGCGGAACCCTGAAGTTCATACCGTACGACTCCACCCCTGGTGATGTGTAGAGCTCGGCCAGGGGCGCCGCTGCGTGAAGGTTCAGGGAAATGGAAAACTCGGGATCAAGTTGGGGATTAATATTTTCTCACTACACTAGCTAAGAGGTAACCTTATTATTGGCCTGTTGTGATCTTATCGTGGGAGATATCAGGAACGTGACAACACTAGTTGTTTTCGTTGTTTGTCCCCAAGAGATGTTCTTTTTTCGAACTTGCCAATCGATACCTGCTGCACGAAAGGCGGCTTGGACTTGTCGGGTGGGTGCTGGGTGGCGTGGAACACGGATACAAATATAAAATAGTTCGATGTGGTACACGTCAGATATTTTGTCATAATGGCACGTGCCGTCTGGTAAATCAGTTTTGAAGGGCCGGGTCGGTATTGCAGATATCTCCCTCGTAGACTTTCAAGCTGTACTTGTTTCAGTGACTTGAGGTATGGTGCAAGTGGGCAGAGATGAGACAATTGAATTCCTGAAGCCTCTCGTGTAGTTTTCTTTAATATCGTGAACAAAAATACTGAGTGGGTCCTTTTCAAGATCCAAACAGATGTTGATCATTGGATACGAATGACAACGTTGCAATCTTATACCCTTAGTAAATGTCATGATTAGGATTCTAGGATAGGGCGACGTTTGGGAAAGCTATATTCACCCTTGACTGTAGAATTTCTTCATTTTCTACTTCGTGTTCCGTGATAAATTGCCCTCGACTTCGCCCCGGGCCAGTTTTTCTTGGATTTCTCGGTCAAAAGAGAATGAATTCCCCAGCCTCAGGGAGATATACCTATTGCCACATGCCGTGTTCATATTTCTTATTCAAAGAACCCGTCTTAGAAACATTGTATGCTTTCTTGAGTTTGTGTTTGTTTTTTGTGTGTTTTTAATTTCATACTGGAAGCTGTTATTTGAACGGTGTCTGTGTTCTCAGCGGTCATCATGAAATATGTATGTACGTGCACTGTTGGTTGCGCGGTGTCGCTACCCGCGGCGGCGGCGCGCTGTGTACGCCGGCGCCAATGACCGTGCCCGGCGGGTGGCGGCAGAGCTGCACTGCCAGTCTGATGACGGCTCCGTCCCAACCCGCACCACCAAAACGTCCCGGCGCCGCTTCCGAAAGGTGCGCCGCCAGCAGGTCCGCACCGGCGCCGCCGACGGAGAAGAAGGTGACCCCTGACCCGCCGTCACGCGGCTGACACGGCGGTGGCGTCACGTGTGCTTTCTGTGTGAATACTGAGGTGCTGGAACATCATATACCTAACGTGCACGTCGACTTCCACAGAGTGCATGCTCTCACTGGCTTTTGGCTTTCTTTCTGGTTTGTTTTTACACTGACCGAGTGTTACACTGTCCACACTACTCACAGTTGCAGTACGACAATGGCGGCGTGACAAAATGTTCGGTCCGTCCTTACACTAACACCACATTCAATGGTTTTAGCCGGGATGAATAGGGAGAACTAGGGTACACCAGTCTTTTTCCAAGGTCTGGTGTTTTTCGCAATATTTCGGTGGAGGCAAAGCTTCGGAAAAGTTTCGAAAACGGCGGAAACTTTGCATGTTGATCGGAGTTTGGGAACTGAGGTTTTTCTGCTCTTGCACTTCTTTCTGCCGGTGTATTGTCATTCAGAGCGTTTACTCATCTCACAGAACTCTTGTCCTGGGAATATGGTGTGAATTTATCGAATCTAATGCCTCTCCGATGAGGGAGCATCTACCTTACGAACTTTTACGAATGTTCATGGTGATGGGGGGAGGCAGAATGGTATTAGATGGTGGTGTTTTTTATTGCTGGTGCAATGTTTATATTTATTTTTTGGTAGTTTGGTACCATTGGCCTTACCGGCAGTATAACGCTAGTTAATATTGATTGCGATATTATTTCTGTTTAACTTGGCTTCAATTTTGTTGTATCAAATGTTCTTTTTTCAGGAAATACTGGTGAGCGTTTTTACACATTTTTATTTGTTTATATGTGCGTGTGCTTTAATTTATGCTTTTGGACTAATCTTACTAGTTGCAGAGCCTAAAAATTGATGTTATCAAGGTGCGATTAAGAGGCACTCCCCTCGTGAAACATTTTCGTAGGCATGCGTTACGTGTCTAATCCGTGTATGCGCGTGGACTAAATTTGTTCCGTCTGCTATCATGGCTTACTAATGTTTACAAGTCTGTGGTGAAGGGATATGCTCGGTATTGCAATGTTAAAGCTTAAAAGTTGGGTGCAGATCTGGGTTTGGTGTCGAAGAGGCCTATAATGTTGGCGGATTCTGGCTTGTGTTTTTAATGGCAGGGCTGGTCGAAGAAATTAGGAAGGCTCTTGTTTCCTAATGCATAGAGCTTACGGTAGTTTATAGTTATGCCACCCATCTAATCACATTAATATTGGACGGTATTTCCTCCATTTAAAATCAAATTTCGTTTTTCAGCTCTTTAAGCGCTGAATATTGCATGACGAGGAGTAAATACTGCTGACAAATTGTTTTTGTTTTCTTTTAACATCAAGGTATTTTCAGCCAAAATATGTTAAGTGGTGAGTTGTAATATTCCGACCCTCCCGTAAAGAGACGCCAAACAATGTGAAAATGGATGATAGTCAAATGTTTGCAGTACTTATCATTTCTTAGTTGCTATTACCAAAAGTCAAGAGTCATAATTTTGACTAGTATCCTGCTGTATCTCAGCAGTGTAATTTTCCCATTCGAATTAGGCTGTTCGTATACTGATGAATGTTTATGATTAAGATATTTGAAGACTTGTGGTGGTCAATGAAGCGTTGTTAAAGAGGTCTCAGCACATTGACGTCGCAATGGAGAGAGTGCTACAGCATCCAATTGCGATTCCCGCTTTCGTTGGATGGCTCAAGCAATAGCAAATACATTTTGTGAACTCACAATCTGCCTCACGGAAATTATTCTAATGGACAATTTGTTGGAACCGGCCTAATTTTCGATCGACCAGCCGTCATTAGTGATTTAATGTCGGTTTACTTTCTGGTGATGGGTTCAAATCCTCTGGCAAGCCACTAGAACGCTTCACGTCTCGCTGGTGTTGGTGTAGTCGCTTGGGGTCTGCTTTTGTTCGCCGAGGGGCGTGGTGTCGGACTGTCCTTCAGCGGGCGCTCTGGTCGTAGGAAATGAGGTGCACTACCAGCGGAGCCGGGTGGCGTCCACCACGGACGGCGACAGCTCCGGCAGCTCCAGCTCCGGCAGCTCTAGCTCCAGCTCGGCCGCGTTCGTGCCCGGCCGCGGAGCGCGCCGTCGCTACACCTCGCGTGTCAGCGTCCGCCGTCGCACCAGCGCCGCTCAGCCGGGGGCTACCCAGCCGCCGGTGCTGGAGGGCTCCTACTTCCTGCCGCCCGGCGAAGAAGGCGGTCGCCGCGTCTTCGCGTGGAACGGCGGTAGGACGGCTGGCGTGGCCGGCGCCGGCGCGGCCGGTCTCAGAACCAGCGGTGACGCACAGTCGCCACCAGCAGCCGCCTCTCCTGTGGTCTCCCGTACCTACTCGTCTTCGTACTACTACCGCAGCAGCGGCGGCGACGCGGCGGCCGAGCAGCAGACTGGCGGCAGCTCGGCTCAGGCCGCCGGGGCTAGCTACAGGGGAGAGCCAGGCTTCGCAGGACAGCCGGGCTCGCTGTCCAACGTGGAGCGCAGCACCTACAGTCGGCGGGTGACGTACGGCACCACGTCGGGTGGAATACCGTGCGCCGATGCTACTGCCTGCTCTGCCGCCGCCGCAGCCGCCGCCGCGCAGGGTGGGTTTTCTCAGGAGCAGGTATCACAGTCCCAGTCACAGAGCGGATATAGCCAGCAGCAGACCTCGCAGTCTCAGTCTCAGTCACAGACGAGCTACAGCCAACAGCAGACCTCGCAGTCGCAGTCTCAGTCGCAGCTGACTGCGCAGCAGAGGGCGGCCGCCAGAGCCGCTGCGTACGCCCGGCGGCAGCAGCAGCACGCCCGGCGGCGGCAGGAGTACGCCCGGCGACAGCAGCAGTCCAGCTACGAGGGCAGCCAGTACGGACGGACGCGCCAGCAGGGGGCCGGGGGTACGGGCGCCGCTATGGCTACGGACGGGGACGGGGACGCGGCAGACAACAGGGGGTCTCTGAAGAGACGGCGACTTACGACCGGACGTTCGCGGGACGGACCTACGACCGGACCAGGGGGCGGGACGAGACTGAGGGAGGGTCGACGGTGGTGACGCGGTACCCGGGCCGCACCGTCTACCGCAACTCCACCGGCGCATACGTGACCAGCACGCGCACGCTGCCCGGAGGCCGCACCGTCACATCCTTCAACTACACAGAGCGGTACCCGTCGCCCGGCGGCGGCGTCGTCACCGCCGTCAACCGCACCAGCTTCCGCAACAGGACGGTGGTGACGACCACCTCGCAGCAAGTGCCGAGCGGCGGCTCCACGGGCAGCACCGTCACCTACAGAAACATCAGCTCCGTCACCAGCTACCCGCAGGGTGGTGCGCCTCAGGTAGGCACGCGGCCGCTTCCTGTCCCGTCCGTGCCCATCGGTGGTGGTTCTTCTGTTTCTGGTGGTGGTTTTGTCCTTCCTGGTGGCGGTGGTGGTGGCGGCGGCGGCTCATCTTCCGCGACGTTCAAGAACGTCACTGTCTTCCGCAACGAATCGCGGTGGGTGTCTAGCGCCGGTGGATCGCAGACCAGCAGCTCGACCACCCCAGGGTCTGAAGCGGGCGGCGGGCGTATTCGGCCTGGGCGGTATCGGCCTGGTACCACAACTTGGACTGAGGAGGAGGAGGAGGTGGTCTCCATGGAGGAGATCAGGCGAGCATACCAGGAGCGGAACCGGCTGCAGAAGTTCGGAGGTAGGCCGCGGCTCTTGTCGCCACTCCGTGTGTCTGGCTTACACGCACACTCTGACTCACACCGCCCGGATACCGCCCCGTCCTGGTTGCCTGAGCTGCCCAGTGAAGGCGCTCGTGTTTTACAACGCATTTCTTCTACAATAAATTAACTCTTAATGCCTTTAACGAAATCTGTGTAATGATGATTTGGACGTGGACTCGCCGGTCCCGGGAAGCACAGGCAACACATCCGTTTTGCTCCACTATCTCCCTCTACCTTGGTGCTGGTCCTCCAAGGCGTGCATGTGTGGTGGTGTGGCCTTTCTACCGGCTCCCTGTGACCCAGTGGAGTCCGCTCCTCGAACACAGTCCGATTCTAACCAGCTTTTTGTGGCCTCACTAGTCTTCCTGCTCTCTCTATCTCTCTCCACACCCGACTCTGAACCCGTCCCTGTGTGACACCTGGCGAATGAATGTGAGAGTGGATGATGTGCCGCCTCGATCCTGTTCCCTTCCTCGTCGGAGACTCAGCGCTAAATCAACGCTTCACGGCTGAAGAAGATCGGAGAGCATTGGGACCTGGTCGTACCCTTCGGCATGGACACGAGTGTGGATCAAGCGCCAGCACATCTCTACGTACGGATCATGGTGAAAATGGCTCAGGCAGGTGAGAAAAAACGGGGGTGTGCTAGGCACGTGCCTATATTTATTTAGCCCACGCAGGTTGCCTCTGTGAGGTGTAGACAGTATGTTCTGTCCTAGTAGTCTTAGTTAGGGGCAGATCCACGGTGATATATGTGCCCCCTCTCCCCCTGAACGCTCCAATTTTGCGTAGCTGCTTAACGTTTTTTATGAACTAGGACCCCGTTTCTGCGCCCATTTCCCGAACCATCGGCCCGGATCGGAGACCGGCTTTGGTAGACAATTTTTGGTAGACTGAGCTTGTATGTGCGTGAGGTATGTAGCTTATCCCGGTTACCGTCTCAACTCAGCGATTTATAAGCATGTCGTCAGCTCAGCACGTATCACAGGTTCCGATCGTTTGCTGGTTGCGGTGGTGTTTTGCAGTTAGTGTTTGGTGGTGCTTTTGTTGGCAAAGGTTGTCCGTAGGAGACGGCGGTGATATTTGCGACATGTGCACATGTTATCCTCGTGTAACGGCCATAGTCTTCTATAATTTTCCGAATGGGATCATCCTCTTGTACAATTAGGCGTGATGATGGATGCATCCAGTACGTGTCGATACCGAGAATCAATGCTATATTATTAGCTTTCGATCTAGTGAGATTGTAATCATCCGTAGTTTCCACATCCCATTGAGTGCCTCAACGATTGCGTCAGCTCTTCAGACGCGGAGGAGCGCGTCCTCCTTCGGGCGCTCCCTGGGGAGCCGGAGGCGGGCGGTCGCCGGTGTATGCTGAACACTGTGCGTCGGAGTCGGGGTTGGGGCGGTATTCGACACATGCCGTTACCACTGGAGCCGGTTTGGCATCGGACATAAACACAGGCGGGGTGATGGCGACCAGACGCTGCCGCTGACCAGACGCCGCGTGGGTGACTGCACCCTGCGCGTCCGTTCAACTCCCGGAAACCGGCGCCGGCTGCAGGCCCACCGGCGCTCACCGCCGCCGAATCGGAGTTGCTTGTCCGAGCTGTTTCCATGGTTACATGGCTAGAATTTATCACGCGCTTGTGTGGCCACAAAACGAGGTGTGACCCATTATATTCGCTTTTTGAACGGGAAGGGTGATAGCAGGAGACACAACTCTGAGTGGCGTACTTCCAATCAGGTTTGCTGGGTCACTATGCAGTGCGCTGGGGTCGGGTGTCTCCGGCGACATGAACACCGATCGGCACTGTCACCTGATGAGACACTCGTCACACTGACACACACAGTCTCGATAACACACACTGCAGTCTCTTCCAAACAACACAGAGATGGCGGCCAGCCAGGGCTGGTGACGCGCTGGTGTGTTTGCCGGCGGTGTTTTCTGAGTACTGGCCTACTGCGGGCCCCTTGCCAGCAGGTACTCCGCGGCAGCCGTCGTCACCTCGGGTGCAGACCGCGACATACGGCGCCATTCCCGACTTTGCAGGAGCCGCTGCCGTAAAAATAACCATCGCCCCCGGCAGGTGTCTGCCCGCCCGTTCGCCGCCTGCTTCCGTGCCCCCGTCGTCGTGCCGTGTACGTGATGTGATGACCATGGGCGGACGTGACCCCAGGAAAGGGCCGGGTCTAACTAGGTCACCTTGTCCGACCGCCAATCGTCTCACGTCCGCACGCTCGTCTGCGTGGTGTAGCTGACCAATGGCGATACACGTCGACAGGAGTGTTTTGAACTGTTTGTGTGACCCTGACGGAGACGTCGCCGTGAAACAGAGACGGGATCTCAGCAAGCCTGTGAGAGAGGTTCCTGCCTGCCGGCCTCGGGGAACTTGCTCATCGGTCGCGAGGCCCGCCTCAGCGCCTCTTCAACATGCGGCAGCCGAGGACGGGTGAGCAGGAAGCCGTCTAGTGTTCTTATCGGCTCTGATATGAAAGCACAGCTGCTGAACGATTTTTTTAAATGATCTGTTTGTGGTTCTAATTGAGGATTTAGCTATCTCATCCTCTGGCAGTTTCCTG
Source organism: Lepas anatifera (assembly GCA_034440635.1). NCBI lineage: Eukaryota > Metazoa > Arthropoda > Thecostraca > Lepadidae > Lepas > Lepas anatifera. The sequence goes on along the minus strand of JAOTON010001085.1, from coordinate 630,195 downwards.
CACCATTGTTTTCATCTTAGGCTGATGCCGGATTTCGATTTTTGGGGGCTGCGGCACAGATGGTTTCAGTGGAATCATGTGAGACATGGTTCCTCTGAACCGCCCGATTTTCTCAATAGTCTTCATAACATTATATTTTCAAGACTATTTCATTCTGTCCCCCTCGTAAAAGGCACCCCATCCCTCCCCTTTGGGGAATAAGAGGCTTTATAGTCAAGAGTCACGTTGGACGATGTGATTAAGTAACGTGAGCCAAATCGCATCGTGTGGGTTCTGCTACTCGCATACTAGGGAGAGGGGAAGCGACCCGTCAGGGGGTACCGAGGCTCAGTGTGAGGCTGCCGACACCAGACCGGGGGAGCGGGCACCTGTCCTCTGCTTTTTGGATCCGTCTGTATTTCCTATAACCCCTGTATCCTATGTGTGCCTGCAGATGGTGGAACCGCCGTTGTGCATTTGAAGCTATCCCAGCCTACAGTCATCCCAGGTGAATGCACCTCTCTCCTCCCACTCCGTCCTCGTCTCTCCCTGTGCTGTGTATCCGGTAACCGACGTTGCTGGACGTGCGCTGTCCTATAGGCCCTGGCGGTCGGGTCGGCGGGCGTGCATGGTGTACGGCCGGGCTCCGGAAGCGAGGCTGGCCGGCGCACAGTGTTATAAGGGGCCGCGAAAACGGACATAATTGAATATCTCGGGAACTAAGTGACGGAGCCTCATGAAACAAAACTGAAGTGTACTATAACACTCACCACACCTTTTGACACCAAATTTGACACTTACCCCGCGCCCCGGTGGGCCTCCGACCCACCTTCGCCCTGGTGGGGGGTGTTTGAAAATCCCCCTTCGAACTCGGCTCCTATGCGAGATAGCAAAGAAACGCGAAGCCTGGTGGATAGCTCATACAAATTCATGACGAAACTATATCGGTCACTTTTTGGTTCAGGTCAATATTGAGGTCATGATAGGTCAAAGAAGGTGGCATGTTAGGGTAGTGTTTTGGGCTCTAGCGTCTGACAGAGTTGAGCTAGAATCATTTTTTAGGCACCAATCTCTTCCTCTCGTCACCGCAAATGGAATGATGTATAATATTAATATGCTAGGTCATAACACAAAAATGACCTGACCTGAGGTCAGGTCAAGGTCACTTTCCAACCTAACATAATCAATATGCATATCGATAGACTCGCAAAAGTAATCCAAACGTAATGGTTTTCATTTTCCTTCACGGACCAAACTTTAAGCTAAGACGATAGCCAATGTGAGCTCAAAAAGTATAATCCACGCATGGAGTGTTGAGAGGCCAAACTGATAAGCCTCTTTGTTTGCCACCTTCTGACGAACTTGTTCTAAGTCATTCATCTCAGTCGGCTTAGCTCCACAGATGTGACATCTTTGAGATGACGCTGTCCCAGTCAGTGCATTCGCAACTTTTCCATCTACCATTGTCAACTGCATACTGTACGATACCAAAACAGTGGTCCCAGCGACGAGGTCGACTGCACAGGGCTGGAGATTCTCTATCTGGGTAGAAAAGTTGTTCATTTATTGTCGGGAGACTGCGGTGGTTTCCTTGACATATTGAAGGTGCATTGGGCGGCAATACCGAGTTGACGACGGCTTTTCGTTGATCCACACGCATTTGTCGTTAATCTCCAACCGTAGAGGGACTAACGATGAGCAAAATATGCTTCTTTATCCATAGCAGCACCACCCTGCGCCGCTTGCTTATATATACTCTGTCCAGTGGCGCCATGAAATCCCCATTTACGGTACAGTTTTCCAGATACAGATTCACTGCGGATCGGCTGTTGTTCTGATGTATGTACCTGGCTGAGGCTGGCTGACGTCAGCTCCGACCTTTGTGGGGTCAACCTCGGCCTCTATCAGTCTCCTTGTCGTATTGTATAATATGACTTGCAGTGGCACATCGGCAGAGCTGTCGGTTACACTGATGTGTTCGCCAAGACAACATCTCTGCCGGGCGTTAACAACTTTATAATGGGGCGGGTACATTTATTTCGCACTTACTTGACTTGTCATCTTCCTCAAGATGTTATAACTTTTTGTTGACATGTCCCCCGATACGGTACCAGCCAGGGCTTCATCTGGAGTTAGAACACAAGCCTTCTGTAGCCTGGCACTATCACGCATTCTACGGCGAAGCTTGGAGGGCCGAATTGGAGTAGCGATGCTTTCCTTAAGCACAGCTGTTAAATCTGAATCCTCGTCTGTTTTGGCACTTCGGGCGGCAGCCATGACGAGCTCGTGGGTGCCATGCTGTTCAGCAGTACTGGTGACGCGATGTCTCTTGCTCCGCTCTCCGACTATGTCGTAGGGAGTAGGAGGCCGGCCTGGGTGGTGTTTTCCAGTAGAAACTGTAGCCCGTTTATCCGCAAGTGTAATGGGATCACATGTGTCCTCCGCTAACCAGTCGGTTTCTTTGCTTTCGCACGCCACGATTGATCTGGAACACTGTTCCACTTTTCTCTTGAAAATGACATGGAAGGACACCAGCTTCTTTCGGAGTTCATCCTCTGAATTGCGTGAAATGCTCGCTCTTTGAATACCTAAGAAATCAACAGTATCATAAAAAGCAGCTTCGACAAAATCTCTTCTGTTCTTCCAAAAAGAGCGTTTTCCTTCAGGCGTTTGAACAGCTCAGCGTTGCTCACTCGGAACATTATCCCCGCACGTAACCACGACACTGTTCTTCGCACGAATGAGGCTAAACCTGAAGTATTTCTCTGTACCAGGGAAGTATTCACAGAGCAGAGGTGTCACAATACTCTTTGACCTGTTACAGGACTTACCGTACACACGGATGGAAGTATATCTCTGACCAGCACTTACCCTAACTAAGCCTAGCAATGCATGCCAATTTCCGGGGTAGTAACTTTCTGAACTGTTGTGGAAATCAATGAAACTTTCCCTCTTTCGGTGAAATACCGCCAGTGCCAGATACAACCCCAGCCCTAAGGCATCAAATTCACCCGTCGAAGGGCAAGAGCGCCGGTGTAAGCTGAGTCGGCGCGCGACGCGTTCGTGCCTTAACTGCCGCCGAGATCGGGGCACCACTGTCTCCAATGCCGTCTCAGCCGTATATATGCAAAACTATGCAAAAAAGTAATGATGGCTCCTGTCCAGAATTTGTTGGGCTTTCTTTTGATATGTAAATTAAATTGTTCACTTTTGTTCACAAAAGTGTGAGACTAGTTGAACAAAATACTCCGAGTTGAAAACAGAAAAAATACATAGCGTTATTTCGGGGGTCAATGATCCCTCGGCAAATGGTGCATGGCTTAATAATATAGCTGATTCTATAAAACAGACATCAAACTATCAGTTGATACCACACAATAAAAAATCTGCCGATAAACCTAGGCGCAGCAGGATTAAGAAAAAAGCAGTATGAAAACGACGTCGTTCATCCGCTGGACGAACATGAAGAAGTGGCAACTTTGAAGCTATATAGCGGCAGAATGAGATAAGCCACAAACAAATGAATATCAAAAACGCATGCACCAGACAATTCTGTACGAGCCAGTTAAGGTTATTCACTGAAATACGCAAGTCGATTTCGGGATATTCTGTCCGTTTTCACGGCCGCTTATAACACTGTGCGGCGGCGCCGTCTGGCCGTTCCGCGCCATTCATTGCCGCCGCCGCGCCGGACGCCGCGCGATAGCTGGTTCCGCCGCACGTGCCCGCGCCGGTTCCAGTCGGCCGGCAACGCTGCCCAATGCGCGCCCATAGTCGCCTTATGTAACGGCCGACTGAAGAGGGCTTTTACTCCAATTAATGACATTGCGAGGAGTGCCCAGTTAAAATGTTAGAGCTGTTGAAGGGAATGGCCTACTTTTATAATGGGTGTTGAATTGAGATATCAATTTTGTAGAGCTTGTTGAGAAACTGCTAATGGCATATTTCGTTTCACTCAAGGCGTGGAAACCTTCATATTAAATTCGTGCAACATTTTAATATTCAAAATAAAGGGCGCTATATCCCTGTCTGAAACCAAGAAGGAATCCCTTTCCATCTGACAACTCATTGCACGTGACAATTGTCACTAAATGTCATGGTTTTCACAACGTTACCTGCCGCAAGCAGCCAGTTCAGCTGAGCTTAGTTTCACGCGATACCTAGTTCAAGCTGGGGTAGTAAGAAGAGACGCGATATTTTTTGTTTTCAGCCATTTAAGGTCGAAACAAAATGTGATTTTGCTATTTTCATAACCATTTTGTCCATAAACGGTCATATGCAGCATATTCACTAAGTGGCCTATTCCCTTTAAGCAGACGTGTACCGGGCCGGTTGATAGTCCCTAATTGTTCCCTTTTGCGTTCTGGTTTAACGATGGCCTATGGGATTATGAATATATGAGCATGTTTTCACGGGGTCCTGAAAATGTTTCTCCGTTCCTGTTTCCTGTGTAGGTTTCATGTCTAGACTGGATTATTTGCTGCTGCTGTGATGAAATCTATACCCTTTCATAAACATCAGTGTTCAGCCCCATCATCCTCCTGCTCTACGCAGCTCACAACTTCCGCTTGCGGTGAAAGACGCCCTTTCTGCTTGTGAAATTGTTTGTGTCGAGCTCTTCTCACTGATGTTTTATGTGTCGCAGAAATTTGCGCATAGCAGTGAATTGACAATGCCATTAAAAATTGCAAACAACCAAGCACAAAGTCCTATCCAGTTTGTGACGTTTGTCCATATTTTATATATCTGACCTATGTAAAATGTGCAGGAACGGTACTGTATCGTGTCGCATCTGGAGGACAAGAAGAAATGTTTCTGGTGCGACTCCCGGCCAAAGACGGCCAAAAAGCTGTTGCTGAACCACCAAGCGCGCTACGCCGTGAGGGCCACGCAAGTCGGTGCCAAGGGGTGAGTGGATGCAAACAGGAGGTTCTGGTAGACAGCTATAAGTGAAACTAACTTGATGTGGCCTGGCCGAGTATTCGGCTTGAAATGATCGGGCCATATTTTTGTACTGAAATTGCTAGATGTTCTCCCCAAAGTCTAGGTCGTTGCAAAGGCACCGTATGAAATTTGCGTGAAAGGAAGATAACTGATAATGAATATATCTCCAGATCACCCGTTAGTACCTTGAATACATAATTGTCCCATAAGCTCGCATGGTTGGATGCTCCTTGAAAGTACCTACCGCTATTGAAAGACTGGCTCAATAAGTAGTTCTGTTTCCTTTCACGTTAGACCTTTTATGAAATGTGTACATCCGGGTGCCGACTGATCGTCAGAAGAGTGCAGACTGAGCGTGACTCGAAGCCGCCGACAATGTCCAACGTGTCCGTGCTGTGTGCAGCTACCGTCGGCTGACCTGGTGGCAGGCGGAGAACGGCGTGGAAAGTGTCTCACTGCAGCTCGACCTGGAGGCAGAATTCCACTTCACCCATCTCATCATGAAGTTCAAAACCTTCAGGCCCAAAGCCATGCTCATCGAGCGGTCCTACGACTTCGGCGAGACGTGGCATGTGAGTGCACAGCAAGCCAGATGGTGACGCAGCGATCGAGCCAATCAGCTCAATTTAGACGCGTGGCTCCTCTGCTAAGTTGTGTTTAACGTCTCCCGCATTTGTGCGGTGTTGTTAGAATGACTGTTTCACAGACATGCAAGCACGTCCGTCCGTTTCAGCCGGTGTACGCTGTGTACCAGTGCACTGTGTCATGTAACTGGTTGTACGCGCCCGACAGGTGTACCGGTACTACGCCCACAGCTGCGCGACTGAGTTCCCCAACGTGCGCAAGGGCAGCCCGCGCTCCATGTCGGAGGTGGTCTGTCAAGAGCGCTACTCCAAGGTGCAGCCGTCCGCCCGCGGAGAGGTCAGTGGAGGACTGTGCCGGAGTCTGCCGCCTTCTGGGGCTACACAGTCGGCGATTTTGCAGCGCATCCGCGCTTCTCCGTGGGGACATGTGTAATGTCTGGACACCTGAACGTCCGAAACGCATTGCACGGCCCTGTCCAATTCTGGTCAACTGCTAATTGGTTCAGCAATGGAAACCAGACAATGAAGAATAGAGTTGCTTAGTTTTGTGAGTAATTGTGGTGGTGAAATGTAAAGGCAAGCTCCCTGTTTGGCCCTTCAATTGTCAAAACCGTGCATTCGATGCACTTCAAACCTTTGGGCACCTGGCGTATGCTCCTTATATGCAATTGGTCTTTCCTTTTTCAAATAATGGTGCTGTCATTATAATGCATTGGTTGACGCGAAAACAGACTGCGGATCATTTCTATAGGCACTTGACTGAAAATGTCTGAATCTCCTACTTTTCTCCATGGCATGACATTGGAGATGAAATGGGATGGACGGGGTACATCGGTAGCGATGTTTGTGAAGATCATTTCACAGACAGGGCACTATTTCTCACCAAAGATAAAATGAACTAGCTATTTATGGCGGAGGCAACAGCACAGGGCTCATTTACACAGCTGATAGCATCTGAAGAATGCGTAGGGTTTAAATCACTTTCACCAGTCCCACTCGGAAAAACCAACTCCAGTTGTGGCTTCTTTTGTGATCTTTCCGACCTGACGTAAAGATAACAAGGTGTCTCTCAGCTGCCTCCTTACGCCCGTCTGACTGGCCCCCCGCCCCAGTCCGGCGGCTCAACCCCAAGGCCGCTGATCCAGGCCATGCATTCCATTCCTGTTCGATTGTTGCTGCTGGTTTGCGTGGACCCACGTGCCGAGTGATTCGGATCAGCGGAGGAGCCGTCGACTGGAGCCTCACCCGCACGCGCGTTGTCAGTGAAACTAATCATTGGGCTCACGCAGCTTTGAGGTGAAACTAGTTTTCTGAATACTAATAGTTTTGTATTAAACAAACATGAAGTGTGTCTTCACTTCTTTTAGACTAATATGCCTCCTTCTCAGTGCCTAGAGCAGTATAGTAGCATTGCGAAAATCTGCTCCATCATGCGAGAACACTCATTTCAGAAAGGTTTGTTGATAGATCATGTGAAATAAAAAATATGCCTTTTCTCCCTGAGGTATCCACAATTTTGCTGGGGACCCTTCATGTTTTCATGACGGTGGAACAGGCGTCAGGAAGTATACCTCATGTTGTGGTACTCACGCTTGTTCTGGGGGGTTTTAGTTTTAGTCTTGAAGCTATTGGTAAATCCTGCAGATTTTGTGTGGCTAATACTTTGGTTGCTCACTTTAAACAAGTATTCGTTTTGCGAACGTCTTCTGTTTGGAACCAGCGAAATGATAGAGTTTGGGACTCATGGATCATTTGGCTTTATGTAAACTTTTGTTCTGAGATTTTTTCTGTAATAGAAACGCTAGTGGTGTGTGCCACACTGAGATGCGCTCTTCTTTTCGTGTGGAGACCTGGCTAAGCAGGACGCCCCACCCTCCACATTGATCCAGCTCTGGGTAAATATGGTGTCTGAGCTCGTCGTCAGGATTGGTTTTCTTGTTCTCGATTTTCTAACAATATCGAACTATATTTGTCTCGAAGTTGTTCGAGTCTGGGCCAATATGAAGTCGTGAGGGATCGTGTCAGTTATGTGGTTGGCGTCTGCTGGAGCGATGCCACTGGAGTTTCGCAACTTGAATCTTATAGGCAAGATACAATTTCACGTGACTGCAGTAGCCACCATGATTTACCACGGCGTTAGAGACACAATCTAAGGATTATAATGTGATTCTATGCCCATACCAGGGATGGTGATAATGATTCGTTATGATACTATATGGGGGTGGCTCCAGTCAGAAGCGACCCAGCCGCGGAGTGAGTCAACAGCCAGTGTCGGTCCCCCAGCGCCTCTTGCACGGTCGGGTCGTCACGGCTAAAGACTTCTCGCCGCGTCATTGTACGTACTGGGTATTCCTACAGTAGGTGTCTTGGGTCTTCGTTTTCCTCTCGGCACTCGGAGCACTTGACATCTGCCATGCCCATCCGGTGCTGGTGACTGCGGAGGAGGGGGAGTGGCCAGTTCGCAACCTGGCCACCTCAGTGCTTCTTTATCTTGCACTCGTCGCCCCTCTTCATTAGGCCGTCCAGCGCTCTGGACCGGCTGCTCCGCCGCGGCGGTGATTGGTCCGTACCCCAGATCGCCAGATCGTCTGGGAACAGCGAGGTCTGGACGTCTTGGGATCGCTCAGCGGTGAGGTCACAGATACACATCAAGAAGAGGGTCGGGGAGCAGACGGCCTCCTGTGGCGTGCTCTCTCCAACGCACCTGAAGAAGCCTCACTTGGCGATCGGTTAGAAGGGAGCGGGCCTAGGCCGAGTAGCATCGCGAGAGACCCATGGCGGCGCGCTTGTGCGGGATTTCTGGTCTTCTGTTGAGCGGCCCTGTCTAGGGTCGGCCTGGGCGGTGGAACAGTTCTCTCGACTCTCACAGGTGGGAGTGAAGGGTGTGTTCTGGTCGTGCTAGTTTCTATATGCAGCTTAAGAGGCATACCCTGGTTACCCCTTTGGCTTTCCTTGCTTTGGGTCTTGTGAATTGGGGTGCACTTACGCCAGGGCTCCTTTCGTGTGAATATCAGCGGTCGCGTGGCCTAAGGGCTTGATACTCAACCTTCCGATTGGCATGACATGAATCGGCGAGGGTTTAATCACCGTCGTGGGAGACGGTATTCCTGGACCACTGGAGAGGCTCCCTAAAGAATCACACCAGTGCCGTCTGTAATTGGGGAAACATGACTGTTGGGATTGGCCGCAAAAGTACCAAGCAGTGCCCATTAGCGTAATTCTAGATTTACAGAAAATATGAGCATGCCACGAGGGACCCGTTTTGATTGTGTAGCTGCTCAGTGTTAACCGAATTCCTAACCCTAAAATTTCCTTGTACGTGGAACCAGGTTTTATTTTGATGTTTCTGTTAGTACACGGTGACGGGTTTCACCAGAGCTTTTAAAGGATCGCAGATTTCAAAGAATTGAGAGGGTAAACCCAAGAAAAGGTTTAATATGAGACGATCGCTGAAATGCGGATATCTGAGACGTGTATTCTGCCCTGAAATGCGGACAGCTGAGACGTGTATTCTGCCCTGAAATGCGGACAGCTGAGACGTGTACTCTGCCCTGAAATGCGGACAGCTGAGACGTTTACTCGGCCCTGAAATGCGGACAGCTGAGACGTTTACTCTGCCCTGAAATGCGGACAGCTGAGACGTGTTCTCTGCCCTGAAATGCGGACATCTGAGACGAGTATTCTGCCCTGAAATGCGGACAGCTGAGACGTGTACTCTGCCCTGAAATGCGGACAGCTGAGACGTGTTCTCTGCCCTGAAATGCGGTCAGCTGAGACGAGTATTCTGCCCTGAAATGCGGACAGCTGAGACGTGTACTCTGCCCTGAAATGCGGACAGCTGAGACGTGTTCTCTGCCCTGAAATGCGGACAGCTGAGACGTGTACTGTGCCCTGAAATGCGGTCAGCTGAGACGTGTTCTCTGCCTTGAAATGCGGTCAGCTGAGACGTGTTCTCTGCCCTGAAATGCGGACAGCTGAGACGTGTACTGTGCCATGACGTCGGCAGGTGATTTTCCGTGCGCTGCCGCCTCGGCTGACGCCCAAGAACCCGTACGCCGACGAGGTGCAGAACCTGCTGAAGATCACCAACCTGCGCGTCAACTTCACCCGGCTGCACACGCTCGGCGACGACCTGCTCGACAACCGGCGCGAGATCAAGGTACCGCCCCCGAAAGCCACGGCTCTCAGACGTGTCCTGAGGTAGAACAGGCCACAGTAGTGTGTGCGGCCCACGTCCCGAATGCACCAACTCTGAATATCTCCTTTGAAAAAAATCGAAAGAAATGTCTCTTATTTGCTAGTCACATATATACGTCATTGTGAGTTATTCACCTCCACACCACACGGTGACGTGTGCCCGCCGTACCCCGGTACAGGAGAAGTACTACTACGCGGTGTACGAGATGGTGGTGGCGGGTCGGTGTTCGTGCTACGGCCACGCGCCGCGCTGTCTGCCGCTGGACGGCGTGGACGCTGTACCCGAAATGGTTCACGGCCGCTGCGAGTGCATCCACAACACGCAGGGCCTCAACTGCGAGAAATGCCTGGACTTCCACCACGACCTGCCCTGGAAGCCGGCCGTCGGCAAGGAGACCAACGCCTGCAAACGTACGTGCGGCGCGTGACACCGGCGTAGTGGGAGACGTGTGTGCGGATTGTGGTGTTCTAGTGACATCTCTTCATTGCATGCTGCTCGGTGACTTCCAATACGGCGCTGCTGTTTGTGTCGTACTGATACTGGCACACGTTAACGTGTGGTTGAGCCAACTATGTGGTGACTGATGTGTAGTCGTCTGACTTCTCACCGACCAACTTGATTAGAAGATACACAGGGAGCTGACCTTTTGGTGAGTGCCCTCAGAGGAAGTGACTGACCTGGGTTGACCCGGCAGGGTGTAACTGTAACGGACACAGCAGCTCGTGCCACTTTGATCCGGTGCGCTTCAACCAGACCGGCTTCGTCAGCGGCGGCGTCTGCGACGACTGCCGCCACAACACCGAGGGCTACAACTGCGAGCTCTGCAAGACGCGCTTCTTCCGCGTGGCGGGCCTGGACCCGCGCGACCCCAACATCTGCCGAGGTGAGCCGAACTCAGCTCTGAAGGTGGCACGTTCGGACCGCCTGGTGACGCTTCACACGGCGAAATCAGGAGCGTTGGGTAGTTAAGCGAGAAGTTGCTGTATTTTTTGATGGACTAGTTGTTTGTATGGCGATCGTACATTTATCCAGGATATACTCTTCGATATTGCCAAACCCCTACCTGAATTGTTTTGGCTGGCACCGTCCTATGATAGTTCGGAAACACCCATGAGTGGAGCGGGTCCTTCGAGGGCCAGTACAGCTGTGACCGTTAGCCTTTTCTCGTTTTGAATTTACGTCTACAACACTATGTTATTTCACAAAAAAGCAAGTCATCTCCTTGCGACCACATTTTGCAGACCGGTTCAGACTGTTCCGTGACTGCCCCGTGTCCCCGCCGACAGCGGTGCGGGACTGTTCCGTGACTGCCCCGTGTCCCCGCCGACAGCGGTGCGGGACTGTTCCGTGACTGCCCCGTGTTCCTCCACCCCGGCTAACGGCCCGTGTCGCCGCCGGCAGCGTGCGAGTGTGACGAGCGAGGTTCGCTGTACGACGGCGTGTGCGAGTCGGTGCCGAACGAGAAGCTGCAGCTGCCGGCCGGCCACTGCCACTGCAAGGAGAAGGTGACGGGGCCGCGCTGCGATCGCTGCCTCAGCGGCTACTGGAACTTCACCAGCGAGAACCCCGCCGGCTGCCAGGGTCAGTGGTGGACGCCGCCGATCGGCGCGGTGGGAAACAGTTCATTGACAGTGAGACTGGGCAGCTGTCTGTGACACGCCGAGCGCTCTGGTCTTTTGTCTAGTCGAAATAATTATGTGGTTAAGAATGTTGAAGGTTAGTGCCTCTATTGAATTGTTGGATGGCGTCAGTGAAAGAAATTACATCTATTTTTCAGCTCGCCATGTTTTTCGGTGGACCTGTACCAGTGCCATCCACCTAGTCAGTGTGACGATGTTACGCGACCCCCGGCTACAGACCACTGACGACCGCTCCGATTGCAGAGTGCACGTGCAACCCGCTGGGCACGCTGCCGGACGTCGGCTGCGACCAGCTGACCGGCCACTGCAACTGCAAGCGCAACGTGGTGGGCCGCAACTGCGACCAGTGCCCGGAGCAGTTCTGGGGCCTGAGCGAGCACGAGGACGGCTGCAAGCCGTGCAACTGCGACCCCGGCGGTGCCTACGACAACATCTGCGACGTCGTCTCCGGACAGTGCAAGTCAGTAGTCTTTCTGCTTTTGTGCTATCGTTATTCGGGTTTTAGGTCACACTAACTTGATGAGGAGATATAGCTCACCAGTCATATCCTCATTGGTCTTTTCTTTGTAGTAACAGAAACTTTCAATTAAAAAGTGAATCACTCACAGAGTCAACCGGCCAATTCGGCTCCATCCGGCCCCTCCCCGTACCCTCCTCCCCAGCGCGGATGCTTTCCACAGTTCACCGACTAAGCGAATCTCCGTCAAATAGCGCCTGGGCTAAAACCCTCGTTCAAAGTGAGCTTTGTGATAAGCAAAGGTAGGGGGAAGGGACGGCTTTGGACGGGCATCATGGGCGGCTTCTGTTAGAGAATGATCTGTTCATTGAGTGATGTATGGCGGTGTTTCAGGGGATAGTGTGATTTGGGAGAGTGGTGTCTGATTTATACGCTTCAAGAAGCACACATTCAATGCTCACTTGGATGGATTTCTATATGTTTCCTATGGTTCTCATCTTTTATTCTTAACAATCTTCTAAAAGAGATTGATGAACCAATCCTGACGGTCGGTTTTCTATGATGAGTCACTTGAGGAACATAAACTTGCAAGGATAGTGCAAGAGAGCGCTTCCCTCCTATCGATCTTCTGCGCCCCCTGAAATGTATTTCCCCCAGAAATTTCGTCCCCCTCCGTCCCCCGGATGCGAGTATCTACGCCCCCACGATAGGACCCGGCACCCACCCGATAGGTTTTGCCGTCCAAACGTTGTGCCCCCTGGTCCGGATGACCCCCCCCTCCCGACCATGTACCCCACCCTCGATCGGCAATCCTGGATCCGGCTATGGCGTAATATATCTAACCCCTAGCGTGATCGTAGCGTCACGTTCACTCGAACCCACTGCACTGTTCTGTGGATGTGCGCTGACGCCGGGGTCTGCCGCCTCGCCTCAGGTGTCGTCCGAACCTGACGGGACTCACCTGCAGCGAACCCAAGGAGAACTTCTACGGAGGCCTGCTCGACTACCTCGTGTACGAGGCAGAGACGGCCAACGCCGACGAGGTAGGCCGTCGTCGTGCACTTGCCTCACTACTCAACTCGACAAATTTTGTACTGGACTGTCCTTGTGCGGGAAGTCAAGTGCACTTGTTGCGAGTTGTTGTGGCATGCATTCATTTTCGTCGGGTATTTTAAAGTTTTTTAACGTACTTGGCTCGACCATATAAGCTTGAAACCTTATTTGTTTTCAAGTAGCATTTTCTTCTCATCGTGGGAAGTTTTCCATAGGCTGTTATGCATGTACTTTCCATCAATCCCGCGTCTTGTGGCAGCGTTCGCAGGCGATGGTGCGGGAACCGTTTCTTAGCAGTGTTTGTGCGGCAGCGTTCGCAGGCGGTGGTGCGGGAACCGTTCTTCAGCTGTGTTTTGTGCGGCAGCGTTTGCCGGCGGTGGTGCGGGAACCGTTCCTTAGCTGTGTTTTATGCGGCAGCGTTCGCAGGCGGTGGTGCGGGAACCGTTCCTTAGCTGTGTTTTGTGCGGCAGCGTTCGCAGGCAGTGGTGTGGGAACCGTTCCTTAGCTGTGTTTTGTGCGGCAGCTTTCGCAGGCGGTGGTGCGGGAACCGTTCTTTAGCTGTGTTTTGTGCGGCAGCGTTCGCAGGCAGTGGTGTGGGAACCGTTCCTTAGCTGTGTTTTGTGCGGCAGCGTTCGCAGGCGGTGGTGCGGGAACCGTTCCTTAGCTGTGTTTTGTGCGGCAGCGTTCGCAGGCGGTGGTGCGGGAACCGTTCTTTAGCTGTGTTTTTGTGCGGCAGCGTTCACAGGCGGTGGTGCGGGAACCCTTCAGAGATGGCCGCCGCACCTCCTGGACCGGACCCGGCTTTATGCGCGTCTTTGAGAACTCGTTCATTGAGTTTGACGTGGAGAACGTGGAGCGCTCCCTGGACTACGACCTGGTCGTCCGCTACGAACCTCAGGTGGGCATCCTCGGCGGGGCGGGCGAGGGCTACTGGAGGAGAAGAAAGTTACGGCTGATTGGATAAATAAGATATTTGTGTGTTCAATACCGTTTGCCGTTATATCAGCTTGGGCGTGGTGGGGATGAGCTTTCGAAGGCAGAAGTCCGTTCGTTTTATCGCATTTAGCTGCCGATTTTAGCTTCCTGCCAACGCACGTTGGATCAGATTTGTGAATATTTACATATATGAAAGCTACATGTGTTAGCAGGGGGCCGATGGGTGGGATATGTGGAACACGCGTGTGCCCAGATGACCCCAGTGCCGCACGTGTCTCGGCAGACGGCCGCAGCCTGGGACAATGTGCAGGTGACTGTATTCCGAGACCCGGAGGACCCGATCGACCCCGCCGGACAGTGCGGCACCGTCAGGCCTGGCGACGACGTACAGCAGCTGGTGCTGCCATCCGGTGAGAACAAATACAAAACAAGACTCAGAAGTGGCAGTTAGAGGTATTCAGTCCAAGAACGGCGGGAACCTTTTGTTTTTATCGTCTTGTTTTTGCCCCGGCTCCGTTTGTAAATTGTACGGTTCCCCACACATTCTTACGTTGACATTTTTACGTTGACGCTTGGTGTCAATTGACACACACCTTACTCGAGGCTTCGTGACCCTCTCAGACCGCCGTCACATTACCGGCTACCCGCCCGTCTGCTTGGAGCAGGGCAAAAGTACAAAATCCGACTGGAATTCCAGCCGTTTACCACGCAGGAGCCCGGCCGCAACATCGGAACCCTGATCGACTCGGTGAGTTGCGCACGATCGAATGAGGGGTCAGTGGATGAAGCATGTGTTAGAGAGATACTGGCGGAGGAGGAACATGTGTGACAGGAATGAGGGGCGGAGGATGAACATGTGTTGGAAGAATAAGGAGCGGAGGATTGACATGTGTTGGAAGAATGCGGAGCGGATGATGAACATGTGTTGGAAGAATGAGAGGTGGCGGATGAACATGTGTTGAAAGAATGAGAGACGTTGGGATGAATATGTGTTGGAAGAATGAGAGGCGTGAGATGAACATGTGTTGGAAGAATGAGAGACGTTGGGATGAACATGTGTTGGAAGAATGAGAGGCGTGAGATGAACATGTGTTGGAAGAATGAGGAGCGGAGGATTGACGTGTGTTGGAAGAATGAGGAGCGGAGGATGGACATGTGTTGAAAGAATGAGGAGCGGATGATGAGCATGTGTTGAAAGAATGAGAGACGGGGATGAACATGTGTTAGAAGAATGAGAGGCGAGGGATAAACATGTTTGACAGGAATGAGGGGGTAGAGGATTAACATCTTTCGTGAGAGGAATGGGGCATCCAAAGGATGAGCATGTGCGACAGGAATGAGGGGCAGAAGATAACAGCGGCCGGTGCTCTGTGATTTATAATCGACTAAATAAGAACTAAATATACATTTTTATATTTAGTTCTTTGTGTCGTACTGGATTGGAGTGATTCTTCCGCTAGGCAAGCCGACGAGGACTATGATGACGCACCTTTGCTGTCAGATTGCGCTGATCCCGCGCGTCACGGAGCTGCCGTACTTTGGGTCGGGACGTCATCCCTGTGTTGCCAGATTGCGCTGATCCCGCGCGTCACGGAGCTGCCGTACTTTGGGTCGGAGGTGGCCTGATTTGACGCCATCCCTGTGTTGCCAGATTGCGCTGATCCCGCGCGTCACGGAGCTGCCGTACTTCGGCTCGGAGGTGGGTGAGCTGCGGCGGCGCGAGTTCGACCACTTCCGCTGCGCCGAGTACTTCTACCAGGCGCACGGCTCGCGCGACATGCCTGAAGCGTGCAAAAGCACATGGCCAGCATCGGCTACTACGTGTTTGAGGGCGCCAAGGACAAACGTACGTACTCGCATCTCAGTTATCCGGCTAGGGGCGAGATGTCTAATGTTTGTGACCTGTGGGCGTGATGTTCGTAATGGAATTTGCGCAATATCGGAAAACAGTCATGGCTTGTTCACGTAACCTGTTTCTGGTGTGAGAAACTTGTTTACAATGTCATACGAGTTATCATCATGTTTTCCTCCAAGAACCACTCAGCATGGTTCCCTGCCAACTTTACAGAGAGCGTGGTGATTGCTGTTTGAGCCTGTCTTCAACACATTTTTAAGTGGAGGCTCAGGATTAGATATAATATTTAATAATTTTAGTAGCTCCGCCAAAAAGCACCTGCAACCTCGCCAGCGTTCTAGTTGTTGGCTGTTTCTTGTTTCTTTTTGGCCCTTGCATAACATTTCGTTTTATATTTTCTCGCTGTTCTTCCTGCCCCATGCCCCCCCTGTCAAGTTACTCGTAGTGTCGTCCGCCTGACAATACACGTCCTGCGAGTCAGCGCCTTACCCCCTCCCCCTCTCCGACTGACCGCTACCACTATGGCCCTGCCGCGTGCGAGTGGGACCACTCACCCAGCTGACCGCTACCTCTGTGTCCCCGCAGCGTGCGATTGTGACCTTCCCGATTGACCCCTGTGATCCCGCAGCGTGCGAGTGCGACCCGACCGGCTCGGAGTCGACGCTGTGTGACCAGCTGGGTGGACAGTGCCGCTGTAAGGTGAACGTGGTGGGCCGCCGCTGCGACTCCTGCGCCCCGGGCACCTACGGCTTCGGACCCGAAGGCTGCACGGGTGAGCTTCCACTCACGGATTTGCTGGATAGTGGCTATTGGCTCTTTATGGTGGTGGCTGATGGTCAGAGTTACAATGTAAAGTGTCTTAGTCCTTCCTGTTGTATGCGGTGAATTTTTTTATCTGTGAATCCGTTATTGCAGCGCCACTACAACCATATTTATAATGTCAGATGTCTGGACTCGACGTTTGGAAACAATTTGAGAAAGCCTTCAATTTTCACAAGTGACATTTGACCCCGTTCACCTGGGACCGGCGTGTCTGCCGTGCACCTGCGGGGCTGCCCTAACGCTGCGGCGCCGTCTCCCCAGCCTGCGACTGCAACGCGGTGGGCTCGCTGGACAACTTCTGTAACGCCACCACCGGCCAGTGCAAGTGCCGGCCCAACACCTACGGCCGGCCCTGCGACGAGTGCCAGCCGAGCTTCTGGAACTACCCCAACTGCGAGCGCTGCGACTGTAACGGCCACACGCCCACCTGCCACCCCCGCACCGGCGTCTGTATCGATTGCGCCGACTACACCACCGGCGACCGCTGCGATCTGTGAGTGACGCCGCCGGTGTAGGAGGCTGCCGGCGCCGTGTGGAGTTAGGCTCCTTTAACACCCGCACTGGAGGGGTCTGGCACTAACGCGCACTGGATGGGGGCCTGGTAGGCCCCCAAAGATCTCGGAAACCAAAAGGTGTAGAAAAACGTAATTTGGAAGGTGGGTGGGGGCTATGGTGATCTACATCATGACCAATTTTCATTGACCTAGGTCAATATCTTCAAGGTCGAACGAGGTCATAAAGGTCAAATCTTGGCCATGCCTCAGCCAGCAATTCCGACTGGGGTCCGATCGGGCTGAGTCGGGCTCTGCCCGAACTCTTTCATCGGGCTCTGCCCAAGATTTGGCTGGGCTCTGGTCAGGCGAAGACACAGCTTTCCGACTGGGCCCCGGTCGGGCACAGACTGGGCCCCGAGATTACACTCAGATCCAAGCCCGACCTACCTCGGGCTCAGCCACAGTTTTGTACGGAGCTACAGCATTACAGTTCTCATGGCCCCGACTGGGCTCTGCCCAGGCGCGTTGTACCGCTACTCCGGGCTCAGCCCGACCTCTGCCAAAGTTTCATCGGGCTCAGCTCAGGTTTGGCATGGTAATTTAGTGCGTTGCTTAGTCTGGGCCCGATTGGGCTCTGCCCGAGCACTTGGTACTGCGAGTCCGGGTTCAGTCCGATCACTGCCAGAGATTCATCGGGCTCAGCCCAGGCTCGGTATGGAAACTAAGCATGTGCAGTGGTCTGGCCCCGACTGGGCTGCGCCCGAGCACATTTCAGGACCTCCCTGGGCTCAGCCCACCCAGTCCCCGACCACCGCCAGAACATACCTGGGTAGAGCCCAACATGCGTATGGAGGTTAAACATTGCAACTGACAGGGTCCCAGTCGGGCTCTGCCCACGTTTATTGCAATGTTTTTCCTGGGCTTAGCATGAGCAAGCCCCGAATTATATTGCATATCCCAGGTTCCGCATTGAATCCTACCATTGTGTTTGGTGTCAGTTTTGCTGAAATATGGGAATACATTCACCACACCGGGCGATACATGCGATCGTTGTCTGCATGCAACCCACCTCCCTGCATGCGACGACTCGATCTGTATCTTGTTTGCATGATTTATGCTGGCATTAATTTACCACGATCCAATTTTACTTTTTTATTCCATTGTTTCAATATAATATTCTCTGCTCAGCAGACATCATTCCAATTTGCGCCATCCTCTGCCCACCACTTCCACATAAATATGTACTGGGACACGTTTTTTCTGTATTGTTTGTAAGAATTGACAAACACAACCTGGCACAATCACAATACAACATTCAGGACCTCAACAATCAACAAACGTGTTCACAAATACATAAATGAAATACGCAGGGAGTAGGTATGCGCATTTCTCCATCAGCTACCACTCTCCTAACTCAGCTCAGCGACATCACAACTGATGGAAGCTGAGCTCAGTGGGATGCTTCGCTTCAGGCACAGAAGATATTAGCAGGACCTCAGCAACCGTCGCCGCCTTGCACTGTTACTCCGCCGGCTACTGCTACGCCTCAGATGCTCGGCCTCGCCACCATCTTGGTTGCGGTTTTCCGCCAGCCATGCTGATAAAACTCGGTTTAGGGCAGTCGTGTCCACCAGAAACTGCCCGAGAGCCTCTGTGGTGAAACAACATAACTTTTATTTTAGGCACACATTGACAACCGCTTTCCAAGGTGGTTATTTTTCAGTAAAATAGACATTGTCTTCTTCTTTGGTAAACTTCTAAGTTTCTAAGTTTTGTGTTCGCCCAAGATAGTTGAGATGCATAATTTAATATTGCTATTGCAGAATGAAGAATGTTATCATTAGTTCGATATGCCCACTTTTATCACACTACCCAAGCCCTTGACAACACTGTTTCAATCATTGGTGTCTGCCATTCATTCTAAGATACGCGGCCCCGGCAGCGCGCCCCCGAGTCGTGGCGCCAGAGAGGTGGAAACGCTGCAGGGCAGAGCATAACCGCGAACTCAGCCACAGCCCGATGTTGGTAGGGCTGAGCCACATATTGGGCTCTGCCACAGAAAGAGTGGGCATAGCCTGACTGGACAGAGCCCGATGAGTCTGGCTGAGCCACATATTGGGCTCTACCCGAACAACCTCGGGCGGAGCCTGATCGGGCTGCCGTTGGGCAGAGCCCGGTCTTGCTTGATCATGGGCTCCGCCCAAGCTGAGCCCAATCACATTTTTGGTCAATAGACACGAGTTCAGGCTGTGCCCAGTCAAAACCCAACATACGTCGGGCTGAGCCCAATCAAATTGCTGGCTGGGGCTGAGGACCCATTGGTAAATGCCGTGATTATGCGGAAAAATAGCGGGAATAAGCTAAAAGTGGACCAGGGTCATATAGAGAAGTTCTCCAAGAGCCCTCCCTACAATTGTGGGGTCAAGGTCTTTCAAGGTCATTGACTTTTAAGGTCACAATATGGTATACTACTTATAATGTACACTTTCATTAACACTATGGCCAATGTTTGACGGGAAATGAGGATTGACCTTTCCCAATGACCTTTGACTTTGAAATTTTTGTTGGGGTACCTTATCGATGATCGATGACCTAGCATAATATACGTCAGACCGGGTAACGCCATTTGACCAGAAGCACTGTGGTCAGTGACCTTGAAAGTACAGATATGACCTTGACCTGTGACCTTGACCTTCATATGAGGTGACCTTGACATATAATCCCGGTATGGCGTTATGACTTCACCACTCGGTCTCCAATGCAAGCTAACTAGTGCGACCGTGCGGTTACGGCGGTCTCAAAATGCAGGTCTGACTTTGAAAGCCTATAAGTCAAAAAAATTTGACCGAATTTCAAAAATCTTCACCAATCGACGTGCCATTGAATTCTATTAAATGTGGTCAATTATCGCCTTTGGGCTACGAGCGGTTCTCCGGCCACCTCGGAAAAACATGTGGGGGGTCTCCGAGGCCCCCTCCAGTGCGCGTGTTAACGAAACAAGTCGGGGGGGGTGTTTCGCATCTCATTGCCGTAAAGTGAATGGCATCAGCTGTATTGTTTAACCAGCGAACGCCTCACTAGGCCAGTGCCGGTGCCACTTTCCGGTGTTGTGTGTAACCTGTGGCCGTTGCCCTTGTGTTTCGCTTGCGGGTGAGTTGTGGACCTCCCACCATGGTGTCTCAGTGGTGTGTGACCTGTAATCCTGGTGTTTCAGTGGTGTGTGGCCTGTAAACCTGGTGTCTCGGTGGTGTGTGGCCTGTAAAAATGGTGTCTCGGTGGTGTGTGACCTGTAATCCTGGTGTGTCGGTGGTGTGTGACCTGTAACCCTGGTGTCTCGGTGGTGTGTGACCTGTAATCCTGATGTCTCGGTTGTGTGTGACCTGTAATCCTGGTGTCTCGGTGGTGTGTGACCTGTAAACCTGGTTTCTCGGTGGTGTGTGACCTGTAATCCTTGTGTCTCGGTGGTGTGTGACCTGTAAACCTGGTGTCTCTGTGGTGTGTGGCCTGTTAACCTGGTGTCTCGGTGGTGTGTGACCTGTAATCCTGGTGTCTCGGTGGTGTGTGACCTGTAAACCTGGTTTCTCGGTGGTGTGTGACCTGTAATCCTGGTGTCTCGGTGGTGTTTGGCCTGTAATCCTGGTGTCTCGGTAGTGTGTGGCCTGTAAACCTGGTGTCTCGGTGGTGTGTGACCTGTAATCCTGGTGTCTCGGTGGTGTGTGACCTGTAATCCTGGTGTCTCGGTGGTGTGTGACCTGTAATCCTGGTGTCTCGGTGGTATGTGACCTGTAAACCTGGTGTCTCGGTGGTGTGTGATCTGTAATCCTGGTGTCTCGGTGGTGTGTGACCTGTAATCCTGGTGTCTCAGTGGTGTGTGACCTGTAATCCTGGTGTCTCGGTGGTGTGTGACCTGTAATCCTGGTGTCTCGGTGGTGTGTAACCTGTAAACCTGGTGTCTCGGTGGTGTGTGACCTGTAATCCTGGTGTCTCGGTGGTGTGTAACCTGTAAACCTGGTGTCTCGGTGGTGTGTGACCTGTAATCCTAATGTCTCGGTGGTGTGTGACGTGTAAACCTGGTGTCTCGGTGGTGTGTGATCTGTAATCCTGGTGTCTCGGTGGTGTGTGACCTGTAATCCTGGTGTCTCAGTGGTGTGTGACCTGTAATCCTGGTGTCTCGGTGGTGTGTGACCTGTAATCCTGGTGTCTCGGTGGTGTGTAACCTGTAAACCTGGTGTCTCGGTGGTGTGTGACCTGTAATCCTGGTGTCTCGGTGGTGTGTGACCTATAAACCTGGTGTCTCGGTGGTGTGTGACCTGTAATCCTGGTGTCTCAGTGGTGTGTGACCTGTAATCCTGGTGTCTCAGTGGTGTGTGACCTGTAATCCTGGTGTCTCGGTGGTGTGTGACCTGTAATCCTGGTGTCTCGGTGGTGTGTGACCTGTAATCCTGGTGTCTCGGTGGTGTGTGACCTGTAAACCTGGTGTCTCGGTGGTGTGTGACCTGTAATCCTGGTGTCTCGGTGGTGTGTGACCTGTTAACCTGGTGTCTCAGTGGTGTGTGACCTGTAATCCTGGTGTCTCAGTGGTGTGTGACCTGTAATCCTGGTGTCTCGGTGGTGTGTGACCTGTAATCCTGGTGTCTCGGTGGTGTGTGACCTGTAATCCTGGTGTCTCGGTGGTGTGTGACCTGTAAACCTGGTGTCTCGGTGGTGTGTGACCTGTAATCCTGGTGTCTCGGTGGTGTGTGACCTGTAAACCTGGTGTCTCGGTGGTGTGTGACCTGTAATCGTGGTGTCTCGGTGGTGTGTGACCTGTTAACCTGGTGTCTCAGTGGTGTGTGGCCTGTAATCCTGGTGTCTCAGTGGTGTGTGACCTGTAATCCTGGTGTCTCGGTGGTGTGTGACCTGTAAACCTGGTGTCTCGGTGGTGTGTGACCTGTAATCGTGGTGTCTCGGTGGTGTGTGACCTGTTAACCTGGTGTCTCAGTGGTGTGTGGCCTGTAATCCTGGTGTCTCAGTGGTGGGTGACCTGTAAACCTGGTGTCTCGGTGGTGTGTGACCTGTAATCCTGGTGTCTCAGTGGTGGGTGACCTGTAATCCTGGTGTCTCGGTGGTGTGTGACCTGTAATCCTGGTGTCTCGGTGGTGTGTGGCCTGTAATTCTGGTGTCTCGGTGGTGTGTGACCTGTAAACCTGGTGTCTCGGTTGTGTGTGACCTGTAATCCTGGTGTCTCGGTGGTGTGTGACCTATAAACCTGGTGTCTCGGTGGTGTGTGACCTGTAATCCTGGTGTTTCAGTGGTGTGTGGCCTGTAAACCTGGTGTCTCGGTGGTGTGTGGCCTGTAAAAATGGTGTCTCGGTGGTGTGTGACCTGTAATCCTGGTGTGTCGGTGGTGTGTGACCTGTAACCCTGGTGTCTCGGTGGTGTGTGACCTGTAATCCTGGTGTCTCGGTTGTGTGTGACCTGTAATCCTGGTGTCTCGGTGGTGTGTGACCTGTAAACCTGGTGTCTCGGTGGTGTGTGACCTGTAATCCTTGTGTCTCAGTGGTGTGTGACCTGTAATCCTGGTGTCTCTGTGGTGTGTGGCCTGTTAACCTGGTGTCTCGGTGGTGTGTGGCCTGTAATCCTGGTGTCTCGGTGGTGTGTGACCTGTAAACCTGGTGTCTCGGTGGTGTGTGACCTGTAATCGTGGTGTCTCGGTGGTGTGTGACCTGTTAACCTGGTGTCTCGGTGGTGTGTGACCTGTTAACCTGGTGTCTCGGTGGTGTGTGACCTGTAATCCTGGTGTCTCGGTGGTGTGTGACTTGTAATCCTGGTGTCTCGGTGGTGTGTGACCTGTTAACCTGGTGTCTCGGTGGTGTGTGACGTGTAATCCTGGTGTCTCGGTGGTGTGTGACCTGTAAACCCCCGCCCCGGCAGCTGCGTGGACAGCTACTACGGCGACCCGCGGCTGGGCGTGGACATCTCGTGCCGGCCGTGTCCCTGTCCGGACACGGTGGAGAGCGGACAGTCGTTCGCGGACCGATGCTACCTGGAACCTTCCAGCGGTAGTGTGATCTGCCAGTGTCAGCCCGGCTACAATGGTGAGCCCCAGCCGTCCGCGCTGGGAACGTCGACCTGCCGAGGGGCGGGTTTAAATCGTTCTTGGTTGCAATATCGTATGCCGAATTTTAGAATGTTTTTCATCTTCAATCAAATGCATTAGTGAATACGCTGTGGCTCAGAGTACGGCTTAATATCTAGCTTTGCCTGCCTAAACTTAAACCAGTATATCGGTCTAAAATATCATTGTGGGACAAAGACAGTGAAGCTCCTTTAAATGCCAACGAATTTGAACGCCATTTCTAATATCCTAATAAGCAAAGAGTGAGGCTAGTCCTCAAATTCCTTAAAGCGGAAGGCCACCAACCGGAAAATGTGTGTAGTTGACCTGGCTGGCCGTTACCGTGGTGTTACCGGCCCTCCTGCGCGCAGGCTCCCAGTGCGACTACTGCGAGGAGAACTACTTCGGCAGTCCCGAGACGCCGGGCGGCGACTGCCGTCCCTGCGACTGCAGCAACAACATGGACCCGGCGCGGCCCGGCAACTGCAACCGCACCACCGGCGAGTGTCTGCAGTGCCTGTTCAACACCTCCGGCTTCAACTGCGAGATCTGTGCCGCCGGGTACTACGGCGACGCCATCGAGCGCACCTGTCAGGGTGAGCCACTGAGTGCCTGTCAGAGGGTCACAGTGTGCCTGTCAGGCAGGTCACAGAGCGGCTGTCAGGGAGGTCACAGAGTGGCTGTCAGGGAGGTTACAGCTGTCAGGGTGAGCCGTAG
Organism: Lepas anatifera; assembly: GCA_034440635.1. Classification (NCBI taxonomy): domain Eukaryota; kingdom Metazoa; phylum Arthropoda; class Thecostraca; family Lepadidae; genus Lepas; species Lepas anatifera. The sequence continues at coordinate 606,419 of JAOTON010001085.1, read as the reverse complement.
CGCTTGACATTAATCATAGTTGGATCACAGCTTGTCGTTTGACATTACAGGTTTCGTGCGGTTTTATATGCGCCAATCAAACGATTAGTAACCATCTCATTAAAGAAATATTGAATATGAATTATATTTATTTCTAGCTGCCCTCTATTGTTTGTACCTGCCGTGATTTAGCCTATCTCCACTACAGAGACTATTCATGGATCATGGTGATTTCAAATCGGATCGGTGCACGGAGTCATTGTGTTGATTATTACTTTGTTGCTGGCTTTTGACGTGCAGATTTCTTTCCAGGTTCAACCTCCTCGCCCCGCCGGTGTGAATGAGAGATGACGTGTATTCCGTTCGGCGCGCGCCGGCATGTGTGCTGCATGTTCTTACCCGTTGGTTTGGTGTTGGTGGTGTTGGCTTTCACGGCCCCGCTCCTCCGTCCTCACCAAACTCACATATCGTGACTGCGATACAGCTCTTGTCCTGAAACATCGCTTACATCAGTCAACACTGCAACCGTGTTCTGTGATGGAAAACAATTCATCTTACCCACAGTGTGTATTTAAAGAATCAAACGATTTCAATATAGAGTGTTGTCAGTCGGCCTTTACCACCGGTTTGAGGCGTTGAGCTGAGATTCAGCAGCGTGAGTACCCGCCACTACCGCCTGCTGACCGGCACCGGGTGCGGCAGAGTGCGTGTGCAACATGCTGGGCACGGACGCCTCCGCCGGACCCTGCAACCCGGGCACCGGCCAGTGCAACTGCCTGCCCAACGTGCAGGGACGCCAATGCGACCGCTGTGTCACCAATCACTGGAAGATCGCCATCGGCAACGGCTGTGAGCCGTGCGCCTGCGACCCGGTCGGCAGCCTGCAGGAGCAGTGTAACGAGGTGGGTACCGCCGATACACTGTCAGGATTAGTGTAACGAGGTGGGCACTGCCGGTATACAGTCAGGAGCCGTGTAACGAGGTGGGTACTGCCGGTATACAGTCAGGAGCAGTGTAACGAGGTGGGTACTGCCGGTATACAGTCAGGAGCAGTGTAACGAGGTGGGTACTGCCGGTATACAGTCAGGAGCAGTGTAACGAGGTGGGTACTGCCGGTATACAGTCAGGAGCAGTGTAACGAGGTGGGTTCCGCCGATACACTGTCAGGATTAGTGTAACGAGGTGGGTACTGCCGGTATACAGTCAGGAGCCGTGTAACGAGGTGGGTACTGCCGGTATACAGTCAGGAGCAGTGTAACGAGGTGGGTACCGCCGATACACTGTCAGGATTAGTGTAACGAGGTGGGTACTGCCGGTATACAGTCAGAAGCCGTGTAACGAGGTGGGTACTGCCGGTATACAGTCAGGAGCAGTGTAACGAGGTGGGTACTGCCGGTATACAGTCAGGAGCAGTGTAACGAGGTGGGTTCCGCCGATACACTGTCAGGATTAGTGTAACGAGGTGGGTACTGCCGGTATACAGTCAGGAGCCGTGTAACGAGGTGGGTACTGCCGGTATACAGTCAGGAGCAGTGTAACGAGGTGGGTACTGCCGGTATACAGTCAGGAGCAGTGTAACGAGGTGGGTAGTGCCCCCACCGGTACACAGCACACTGTCAGTTGTATTGACTGATGGGTCAAGTGTTTGTGATTGACAGGCTCGATTCAACCTTCGAGTAAGAAATACATATACTAGACATTTATAGATTCAGCTGTGCAGCTGCAGAGAGGAGCGTAATTATAAGTTTTTAATGTGTTATTCGGCCTTTTCAAACCGGAATGCAAAGTTAAGCAAGATGCTTTGATCATAGACCAGGCCATAGCCATTCATCAGATAAGTATCGCGATAATGTTGGTGACCTTCGATCCTGCACGTTTTCCTGAATCCTGCTGACGTCGTCCTGCCTCTGCTCGCCAGTTCGACGGCCAGTGCCAGTGCAAGCCCGGGTTCGGCGGTCGTCGCTGTAACCAGTGCCAGGACGACCACTGGGGCAACCCGCGCATCGAGTGCTTCCCGTGCGGCTGCAACCCGTACGGCTCCTCGGACATGCAGTGCAACCGAGACAACGGCCTCTGTCCCTGCAAGGAGGGCATGGGCGGCGACAAGTGTGACCAGTGTGCGCGCGGCTTCAAGGGCCAAGCCCCGTACTGCGACGCCTGTGGCGAGTGCTTCAACAACTGGGACCGCATACTCACCGAGCTGCGCGGTAAGCAGCTTCGACAGCAGCCGCTGTTGGTAACTGCACTGGACTTGGTCACAGCGAACGACCTGACTTGTGCATTACCTAGACTTGATTGATCCATTAACCTGATACTAGTTATCATTAAAGTGCGCACAATTTGGCGCATCATTAATTTTGCTTCATGATTAGGCAGAGGCCATTACAGCGGTCAAGTTCACGCCTCTCTTCCTCTCTCCCTCTCTCTGTTTTGTATGGGCCGATCTAACTTACGCCCTCTTTTTAATAAATTCGTATCCACATGTCGTTGCTGGGTGACGCTACAGTTCACTCTGGACATCTGCACCACAGAGCGCACCGACTATCTGGTGAGCGAGGCCAGCAAGATCAAGCAGGGCGGCGCGTCGGGCGCCTACCAGGGCGAGTTCGAGCAGATGCAGGAGTGGCTGGACCAGGTGCGCAGCATGCTCGGCAACGCCACCGTGGAGGACAACGAGGTGGACCGGCTGCAGGCCACCATCGACGCCATCCGGTCAGTCGCCGCCGCCCGTCCTCGCAGTACCGGGACGCTGACCGGGATGATGTGGGAAAGCATTCGCTTGTTCTGGCGTTCGTTTGACTGCCGGGGCTAGTTAGTTTTATAGAAGCGTATTATATATTGTGAATACAAGTTATGCTTAGATTTTGCTTCAATGCAGAACATTTCGTAGAGTGGACGAATTTTACTGGTAATACGATTGTTTTCTCATTTTACCCACGGTAGTTACTAAGATACTAAGATAATGACCTAGAAACAACAGCTGTAATAGTTTGTTCTGACCTGGGTTAAGCACATATCCGGAAGAAGCAAGTAAATGTTAGTATGCTTTAGCAGTCTAGGAAATACCAATATTCAGGTACTCCGCTGCGCGCGTAGGAAGATCTTGTGACAAATGCTCGTGCGGATCAGAGATGATGAGTTTTTGCTTTTGAACCAACGTATCCCATACCTCCCCCCTTCCCCGATGAGCCGTTAGGCCGCGCTGCGCCTCGTTGGTGGTGGCTGCGGCCGGCGCAGGGCTAGAAAGGTCGGGATCCGCTCTTTCAAATCCCTTTTTCTCCGCAAATGGTGAGCTCTATGACAAACGAATTCCTAAATACAAGGTTTTACAGTATGTTCTACATCCTGGCCATCTCAGTTCAAGTCGTGACACATTCCTTTTAAGCGTCGTCGTTCGTGCTGTTATTTGGTCCAGCGATTTCTCAACGGAGCCACCGCTCTCATCCTCCCGTGACCGTGTGTCCTCCCCGCTGCCGCCAGGACCAACCCGACCGAGTCGGAGCCACCGCTCTCATCCTCCCGTGACCGTGTGTCCTCCCCGCTGCCGTCAGGACCAACCCGACCGAGTCGGAGCCACCGCTCTCATCCTCCCGTGACCGTGTGTCCTCCCGCTGCCGCCAGGACCAACCCGACCGAGTCGGAGCCACCGCTCTCATCCTCCCGTGACCGCGTATCCTTCCGTCGCCGTCAGGACCAATCTGACGGAGTCGGAGTCGCTGCTGAGCGTGATCGAGTCGAGCGTGGACGACACCACACAGCGGGTGCTGGTGGCCGAGCTGCAGGTGGCGCCACTGCGCGGCCGCGCCGACACTTTGCGGCAGATGGCGCTGCTGCTGAAGGAGAATGCCACTCTGCTGCAGGAGGCTAACGTGGACGGCGCTCTGGAGTCGACGCGACAGGCCAAGCGGCGTTCTGAGGTGCGCCTGTGTGACAGGCACCGGGCTGACTGAGTTGTGTTCAGAGGTGTGCCTGTGTGACAGGTGCAGGCCTAGGCCGAACGGTTGCAATGTTTTTTGTGGAATGACTTGGCTGATGGGTTGGAAGGTAATGTTTTTTATATTAGTGCTGGACAGTGTTTGTATTTAATTGCATGCAACGCTTGTATCACCCCTTCAATGCTTGGCTGTGTTCGGTTTTAAGGGACCTCAGCTCGAAGGAAGATGGCCTGAGTCTTTTTATCCCTAGGCTGTCGGGCAGAGCATGAAGGACCTGGAGAGGACGACAAACCTCCCCTGCCCTAAGTCTGAAGGGCAAGGGAATGACACCACTGCCCTGTCCTTAGTCTGAAGGACACGGAGAGGACGCTAATCTGACCTTGTCCTCAGGCTAAGGGTTGCAGAGCGGACACTGACCCTCTCCTGTCCTCATGCTGCAAGCTACGGAGTGAACGCTAACCCTTCCCTGTCCTCAGACTGCCGAGCAGAGCGTGAAGGACACGGAGAGGACGCTAATCTAACCCCGTCCTCAGACTGCCGAGCAGAGCGTGAAGTACACGGAGAGGACGCTTATCTAACCCCGTCCTCAGACTGCCGAGCAGAGCGTGAAGGACACGGAGAGGACGCTTATCTAACCCCGTCCTTAGACTGCCGAGCAGAGCGTGAAGGACACGGAGAGGACGCTAATCTAACCCTGTCCTCAGGCTGCCGAGCAGAGCGTGAAGGACACGGAGAGGACGCTTATCTAACCATGTCCTCAGACTGCCGAGCAGAGCGTAAAGGACACGGAGAGGACGCTTATCTAACCCCGTCCTCAGACTGCCGAGCAGAGCGTGAAGGACACGGAGAGGACGCTTATCTAACCCCGTCTTCAGGCTGCCGAGCAGAGCGTGAAGGACACGGAGAGGACGCTAATCTAACATTGTACTAAGGCTGCCGAGCAGAGCGTGAAGGACACGGAGAGGACGCTAATCTAACCCCGTCCTTAGATTGCCGAGCAGAGCGTGAAGGACGCGGAGAGGACGCTTATCTAACTCCGTCCTTAGACTGCCGAGCAGAGCGTGAAGGACACGGAGAGGACGCTAATCTAACCCCGTCCTTAGACTGCCGAGCAGAGCGTGAAGGACACGGAGAGGACGCTTATCTAACCCCGTCCTTAGACTGCCGAGCAGAGCGTGAAGGACACGGAGAGGACGCTAATCTAACCCCGTCCTCAGACTGCCGAGCAGAGCGTGAAGGACACGGAGAGGACGCTTATCTAACCCCGTCTTCAGGCTGCCGAGCAGAGCGTGAAGGACACGGAGAGGACGCTAATCTAACATTGTACTAAGGCTGCCGAGCAGAGCGTGAAGGACACGGAGAGGACGCTAATCTAACCCTGTCCTCAGGCTGCCGAGCAGAGCGTGAAGGACACAGAGAGGACGCTGACCCTCCCCTGTCCTCAGGCTGCCGAACAGAGCGTGAAGGACACAGAGAGGACGCTGCTCTCGGAGGCGGAGCGGCAACGGCGGCGTACTGAGAACCTGCTGAGTCGCGCCGGCCAGCAGTTCAACCAGTCAGAGGCCACTAACCAGGACGTAATCGACCAGGTCAACGGTCGGCTGGATGCCTTCGAGCGCGAGATCCCCGGCATCAACGGGCAGGTGCGTGAAGGAAGCTGGGCTGGCCCCAGAGTAACTTCATTGCACAATATATGGAGTTGCAGTGGGTGTGACGTCTTGGGAACGTTCAAATCCTGGTGGTGTTCATGAATATGTCAGATCTGATCCCCGGAAGTCCTCCCAAAAGAGTGGACATTGGTGGCACCGTATCATTCTATCAGTTAGTGCGACATTAATCCCACAATTAAAGAAAGCATATGGTTCGAATGCATACGTTAAACACATGCGCTTGTGATTTTGGTTCTTGAGATTCATTCTTTCCTAAGCCTTGTGCGCCTCAACATGCAATATCTATGTCCTGAACCCCTTGTGTAATCACATCCCTTCCATCTTTTTTGGGCCCTGGTTCACCCCTGTTTCCTCAAGTCTATCATTGACCGTCCCATGGTGCACGTGCTCTTCTGCGGACTCACCAGCGGTGACGTGCGCCCAGGTGTGTGACGGCGAGGGAGACCCCTGCGACGCGCTGTGCGGCGGAGCGGGCTGTAACAGGTGCGGAGGCATCTCCTGCGACGACGGCGCCGTCACCAAGGCCTCCAACGCGCTCTCCGTGGCGGAGGACGCTGCTGCCATCCTCACGGACCGTGAACGCGAGGTGGACAACCTCTTCAGAGGGGTGAGTCGCCATCTGTACTGACGCGGTGTACGGAGGTGTGAGTTGGTGCTGTTTCCAATGCAAAGACGGACGGAAAGTCGGTAGACGTGTGAACGGACGCTTAATACAATTTAATGTGATTACTAAGCGTCCGTTGATACCTCCCGAGCGACCTAGCCTAGTTACTGAAGCGTCGTTAGACCTCTCTCCTCTTCATACGTGGCGGCCTGTGACGCGCGTTGACGAGTGCCGGGCGCGGGTCAGGTTTCGGCGGCGCAGCGAGCTGCCGACGAGGCCTACAACTTGGCCCAAATGGCGCTCACTGGCGCCGAGCTCAACCACAACCGCACCCAGGAGACCAAGCTGCGGGTGGAGGAGCTGCTCACCCAGATCACCGAGTTCCTCTCCAACGACGGCGCCTCGCCGGAGGCCATCCAGCGCATGGCCGAACAGGTACTGGTGTGACGCCGCAGCGGCAGTGTGTTCATCAGACTGGACAGATTTGCACTGGAGGTATCTCCTCGAATACTTACAGACTAAGCATGCCTCCGAAAGGGAGGTGTTGAAGTGGCCAGTCAATGTTTGTTTCGTAACAAGAAAGGCAAGTTTCTAACAGGAGAAGAAGTTGAAATTTTTCGGATATAATGCCGTGAATTTAGTGAATTAGATTGCTTGACTCTCATCCACATGCTTATATAAAACATGTCGTAGGGTAAAATGATCACAGATTTCTGCATTAGCTAACGTTTTATTTTCTGAGACGTGAGAATCGAATCGCTATTTTGGGTTCGCCACACCTTCAAATGCCAGCTTTTCAATTATATGCCCGTGAACGATGTCACTGGGGCATAAAATGACATATCATCGGCACATGTCAAAAGCCAGTGATGAGTTCTAGTGTAAATTTAGCCGCTGGTACCGAGGTGGCCACCGCTGTCCGACGGGTGGTGAGCTGCGCCTCCTCTGCCGCAGACCTTGGAGAAATCCATCTCGCTGAGGCCGGAGCAGATCACCGAGCTGGCCCGCCAGATCAACGAGACCATCAGCTCCCTGACCAACATCCAGGCCATTCTGGACGAGACTGAACAGGACCTGGCCAACGCGCGCGCTCAAGGTGCGCGCCGACACCGCCAAGTAAGTCCCGGCCAAGCCGTCAGCCGGCTATCGACACACGCCAGAGGGCCGGTCTAATTCCCCCCCGATCTCGTGATGATTTTGCATCTGCTCCGTTCTTTTGCTCTTATATTGGGGCAAAAAGTGTGTTCTTTTCGTCATCGTCTAGTTCTATGAAGGCTATTATTGCGGAACCCAAGAAAATATATCAGGTATGTTGTGTTCTCACGACAGCCCTGGAATGTTTTCTTCCTGGCCGCTCAGTGTGTATAGCAACATTCCGGTGTGTGAGAAGCTTGCGCACTGGGATGGGGCAGCGGTCTCACGTAATGCGCTATTTCAATAGCACCCCCAGCTGTTGCAGCACATGGTTTCGGATAATCTGTTTTTGTAGGATGTAAGAACTGGCTTACAGTTTTGGCAATTTGATTAGTAGGTACCGAAAAAAGCGCGCGCCCGTTCTCCCGGTTTTCAATGGGTTGCATCAAGTTCGTCTTTCATGCATGGGTTTATTATAGTCATATTAGCCGTTTGGGTTTTTAAAGACGTGAGCTGTGTGTTGCGTGACTGCAGTGTGTTTTGTGTGGCTCACGCGTGACTATAGTGTGTTCTATCTGGCTCACGCATGACTGCAGTGTGTTCTGTCTGGCTCACGTGTAACTGCAGTGTGTTCTGTCTGGCTCACGCGTGACTGCGGTGTGTTCTGTCTGGCTCACTTGTGACTGCAGTGTGCTCTGTCTGGCTCACTTGTGACTGCAGTGTGTTCTGTCTGGCTGACTTGTGACTGCAGTGTGTTCTGTCTGGCTGACTTGTGACTGCAGTGTGTTCTGTCTGGCTCACTTGTGACTGCAGTGTGCTCTGTCTGGCTCACTTGTGACTGCAGTGTGTTCTGTCTGGCTGACTTGTGACTGCAGTGTGTTCTGTCTGGCTCGCGCGTGACTGCAGTGTGGTCTGTCTGGCTCTCGGTTTGTGACTGTCGCCGGGCTGCGCTGCGGTCAGGGCGGCCGCTGAGGGCATCCTGCAGACGGCCCAGTCGGTGATTGCGGCGCTGGGCCGCGCCGACACGGCGCAGCAGGCGGCTCGCGAGGCCATGGAGTCGGCGGAGAGCAACATTCAGCTGGCGGAGGCCGACCTGACCGCGGTGAGATCGGCGCTCCACCCGCCGCCGTCGTGGCTGGTGCCACTCGGCCGGGTCTTCAGTGGGGCGACACTTGGCTCATGCTTATTGTGGAAATAGCTGATGTAGGTCCGGACCATACACAATTAAACAAGCTTATTCGTGGAGCATTCTGCATATCTGATACAGCCTGTCTTTGTCCTTCCGGTATTTTAGTGTTGTAGAGTTGTATTCTCACGCCTGCGCAGCTGGCAGAGAACAGCTGAGCGAGGCTGGGCAGTTGCGTTGGCTGACTAGGACGTGAGTGGTCACCCACACGTGCTCTGTGTCACCGCAGATAGCCTCGGAGGCGGGAGAAGCGTCTCGACAGGCCAACCAGTCGCTGGCCGACGTCACCCTGCTGCGCGTGCGGCAGAAGGACCTCATTCGAGAGTTCTCGCGAAACGAGCTGGATGTGCGGGCGGCCGTCAAGGAGGTGCGAGAGCCATCTTGGGGTGGTGGAGGATCGCGCAATGGGGTGCCGTGCAGTCAGTTATGAGTGAAGAGTTGGTCTTGACGTGACGCATGGGAGACCTGTTGAAAGACGTTTCTGTATTGAAATCCCGAAATTTGCGTTGGTTCACGAGCTTTAAGTTCAGTGATCGGCATCAGCCAGTTTGAAAAGGGGCTGCAAGCCCTCACATGGCTCGACGTGTTATTCGTCGGCCTCGCGGGTGGACCAACCGGTCCTTTGTCGTGCTGCACCCTTGCCGCCGCTTTGCTGTAACCATGGCGCGATGGTGCGTCCTTAGGCGGATCTGGCGTCGGATCTGGCTGGGAAGGCGCAGACGAACGTGGCTGCTCTGGAGGAGGCCTACCAGAAGGCCATCGATCAGCTGGGCGCCAAATCAGAGGCCAGCGGCGCCGCCCGCGAGCGCGCCGGCGCCCTCCTGGAGCGCGCCACCAAACTGGCTCTGCTCACACAGGGACAGGTGTCCGAGCTCAACGGTGAGTGGAACGGACCTGCTCACACAGGGACAGGTGTCCGGGCTCAACGGTGAGTGGAACGGACCTGCTCACACAAGGACAGGTGTCCGGGCTCAACGGTGAGTGGAACGGACCTGCTCACACAGGGACAGGTGTCCGGGCTCAACGGTGAGTGGAACGAACCTGCTCACACAGGGACAGGTGTCCGGGCTCAACGGTGAATAGATTGTTGGCGGTGGTTGTAGGGTTGGTGGAATTGGACCAGGGACGCCCCTAGCGATCTAACTATGAGGAGAGTTAGAGGCCATCCAGGCAAATACTTGAGTATGTATAACTAGTATAGATTTTGCATAATCTGTAGTTTGTCGGTTGTTATCTGTTATTAGTTTTGTTGGCGTGGTATAAGTGTGTTTATTGGGGATCTGTGTCAGCCACCGTGCATCGGTACATTTTTCGGGTCGTCCATCATTTCAGCGCTAGGCACTGCTGAGATTGGATGGCCAGAGTAGCTGGCTAGTCTGCTGAGATGTATAGTGAAGCTATGATGCTGCGTGAGCGCTCACACCGTTTCGTGTGCGCCACTGACAGAGATGCAGTCGGAGTTCTCGCGGCACGAGATCCAGCTGGAAGACCTCTCGATGGAGGTGATGGCGCTGAACGCGAGGATGGACGACTACTTGGCCACCATTACCAAGCGGCACGAGTACTACCGTACATGTCAGTCGTAGACCGTCCCCCGGCGCTAGCTCTTATCCACTGTGGATGCAAGTCTGCGGCTCTCACCGTCAGTGTACAGATAGACATGGCGGCGCCGGGCCCAGTGCTGAAGCGTGCTGCCACCAGAGGGCAGTGTGGTCGGCTGGGAGCGCTCAGTTTGCGGACGAGACGGGAGAGGGGGCTGGTGCGTACAGACCCAGCCGACTCATGAAGGCGGTGCCCGGTGCTATGTGTGAGAGGTTGTATAGGACTGGGTGGTGATTGTGGGAGCGAGAGAAAGAGAGACAAGTGCCTACGCGGTGGACAGTGCTCTCGTCGCCTATGTGTGCCAAAGTTTAAGAACGACTCACTGCCTTAATCGATAATAACGTCCACCGTCAATGGCACACGAGACCGCATCAGTCACGGATGCTCCTTTGGTCTGCTTCACGTGGCTTCTGGAGATGCCGCATAATGCGAGTGAGTGGTGCCTCCTGCCTGTGCGTGCCAGTGCTACTGAGTGAGAGGACCGCCCCGTTAACATATTGTTGAGAGTTCGGCCCGTGCCTTGACTTTATCCCACCTTTTACTCATAGTTTTAGCTGTCCGCACAGGCTCAGGAACGCGTGCGGTGCGGCGCCGGCCCCTGAGGTGCGCCCGCTACCAGTTTCTAGATAGCTGTGTGCCGCGTGTCTGTCACGTTGTACTTAAGCGCTCCTGTGGGAGCACCGCTGCGTTGTGCCAAACTGTAACCCCGCTAGTCGAGTCATGGAATAAGACAAATTACCTCCTTCAAGTGCTCTTAGGCTGGACAGCGGACGCCGGCCCGGCTCGTGGGAGCAGTTTCAGTCGCTCCACTCCGCCCGCCCCCGCACACGGATGTGTACTTATCTGATCAAATAAATGGTCATTTTATATGTCTTCATGTGTCTGTTCAGACTGGAGCTGTAGAACTAGCGCGACGTATTTTCGGTCGTTTCTTTTGAAAGTGCCGTGGGAGAAATAAGAACGAAGCCGCGCTTTAGGGGAGGAGGTGTTGTAGCTCAACTCGTGACCAACATGGCCAATGACCGTGACCATTGTTCATGATCAGCGAGAAAATTTGACAGGACCTGATCGGTTTCTACTAACTAGGGTTGATATCAACACTTCCGCTCACTAACATGGCCAGAAAATATAATAATGATTTGAGGGAATTTCACTCGAACAGTGACGAACCAGGCTCTGCTAGGGGGGGGCGAAGCCAGCACGCAGAACATCGCCTGGGGACCCACATGAAAACCACAAAGGACGCCCTCCCAACGCCAGTTTTGGATGGTTTTAAAGAGCCTTTCAAGTCCTATCAGCAAGCAACACATCTTTGGTTTTTCCAAACGGGGCGGCCAAAAATTCGCATTGGGTTTTCCGGCTGACCGTTGAAGGGCGACTTCCGCCCTTATTGGAAGGGGGACTTACGGCAGTAAACATCTCCGTTATTGGAAGGGCTACTATCAGAGGTAAACACGTACGTTATTGGAAGGGATACTATCGGCAGTAAACACGTACGTTATTGGAAGGGATACTATCGGCAGTAAACATGTCCGTTATTGGAAGGGTGACTATCGGCAGTAAACATGTCCGTTATTGGAAGGGCGACTATCGGCAGTAAACATGTTCCTCACTGGAGGGGCGGCTCTGACCAGGAAACCTGCCAAGGTCATATAGGGGGTATTCCAGGACAAAACGACCAAAAATATTTCAATTTGACACCACCATGTCTAGAAAAAATCTGAAACTTTGTCTCCGGGGTAGTTTTGGGCCAGAAACACGTCTGTGAGAATCTTAGCCCTCTCCAACCAACGGTGACCGAGTTATAGCCCGAGGCATTTTCGGGAGGTCACGTTGTAGACTCATCTTTGATGCTTCATAACTCAATAACGCATCACCTGATTAACAAGTTTTGTATATCATTGAACTCGTCTTGAATTATAGTTTATTTTGAAAAAGAAAATTTCAAAATTTGAAAATTTTGACTTTTAATTTGTTTGACCTTTTCTTTTTGACCTAGCTTGACCTTTTCGCAGTTGAAATTGCCCTTTTAGACACCTCAAAAATTTTTCTTCATAATATATCTTTCGATAGCAAAAAAAAAATGCGTTCTTGCTATAAGTTCCAAATATTTAGCACCTAAGGTAGGTATGAAGACGGTTTTTGACCACTGCGGTAGTACAGCCTTATGTTTAACGCCGCAAACATAGCGATTACTTTTGTAATCGGTTGCTGGAAATTATACTGCTTTGTCTTTACGAAATTTTCATCGTGCAAGTGTCAGAATTTATGACAATTAACGCGCGCCCACCCGAGGGGGTGGGCAACCGGCCTCCTCAGGTCTCTACGGGTAGTAACAAAACACCTTCGCGCGGCGCCATCGTACTCCATCTACCTCTAACACAACATTTTGCAGCTTCTGGAAAAATAATTTAGGTCAACTGGGAGGTGGTAGGTACCGTAAATGTTGAAGACCAGCTGGCAACTGACTGGTGAGGGAGTGACCTGAGGTAGACGGTCTTCGTTATGCCTTGTGGGACTTTCAACTTTGTTTCCTTGATTAACACTTTATCGTGGGAGTTGCTCGTTTGGGTGGTGGGGTCGGGGTCTCCGTCAAAAGTCCCTTGATGACTCTAGTGAGACACCTACTCCTAAAGCCGCCTCCTTGCCGCCCCGGTAGCTCAGTTGGCAGAGCGTTGGGCTCCGGCCCGCGGCTCAGAAGCATGCAGTGGCAGTGCATGTCCAGGCTTGGGATCGGTTCCCCTGAGGTGATCCGGCGCTCAATAGTCTACCCGACGTACTGGTCGGCTGGCAACTGACTGGTGAGAGGGTGACCTGATCGAGGCGGCCGTCCCCGTGCTTTGTGGGACGTTAAACGTTGGCTTCTAAAATCAACCCTTCATTGTGGGAGTTGCTCGTTCGGGTGGTGGGGTCGGGGTCTCCGTCACAAGTTCATTGATGCCTTAGTGAGACTCCGGCTCCAACAATCGAACTGAGAGCAGCTTGGACAAAATTTATAAAAAAAATCTGAACTGGCAATAACTTGGTCAATATTTATGAAAATAAAAATTGCAGCCATTAAAAGTGATAAAAAGGGATTCATTGTTTCGACGGAGACGAGGGCAAATGAACTTATTAATAATGGACCTTTCAGCCTTAAACGAAAATTTACAAAGATGTCACGACTCAATCAATATTTGAAACAAGTATACCTTATCCTATGAGCACCACTAACTCACACAATTACATCGTTGCCGGAGATGGAAAATAGTATCGATGCAAGGTGACCCAGTGCAGCACAGCATACGTTTGAGAGGATTCATGCAATGTAAACAAACGTGTCTGAAAGGCTTTCATTCCCAAAAGTAATTTGAATCTGCTCATATATTCGAAAAAAATGTCCTGAAATTGTAACGCATTCCACTTGGTCACTTGAACAGGTTGCCTCATGATATTTTTACAATGTGCTCATTTCATAGCTGACACGGATCCGAGAATCCCAGATGAATAATGACACAGTGCACTGGGAGTGATGCCGCTAAATAGCCAGTTTTAATCCTTACCGGATATGTTACATACAATCGTTTGGTCGTGTCACCTTTGAGGCTGCTCGGGGGAACAGTATTTCTTACAGGAACTAAGTGGAAACCTAAATTTTGTGGCATAATAGGTGACAGAGAGCCGTAGAAAGAAATGTTCAGCACCGTTGGAACACTTGTTGAGCCCAAACGGATTATGTATCTTATAATATTGCCTAGTCAAATGTCAAAATTAACCTGCTTTGACCTAGAGCCAGGCTTAGGTCTGTATGGTAAAAAGAATATTAGTCAAACTGCAGTGGCAAGTGAGACACGACAACGTAAAAATAAAACCTCCATCGCAATTCTCGACAATTCTCAATTCTCCCAAGTTATCAAAATTTACCAATCGCCCCATGCATTTCTAATGGAAAGATCATGACCTTTGCCCTGCTCCCGGTTATTGATATAGAAATCCTGCTACGAAAAATTATCTTGCTAGACGATCTACCTATGTAATGTGATTCTAACCACGATAGGCTAAATTTGATATTATTGATGCACCTCCCAAAGTTTTTTTCGAGGTTAGGTCTCTTGACCTAGGTTGGCGGTCTGACCTGGTATGACCCAGACCTAAAATTTTGCCAGAAGCTGCAAAAATTTCGAGTTAGAGGTACATGAAGTACGGTGGCGCTGCGCGAAGGTGTTTTTTTACTACCTGTGGAAACCTGAAGAGGCCGATTGCCCACCCCCTTGTGTGGGCGCGTATTAATTCTCATATATTTTGACACTTGCACGATGAAAATTTCGTAAAGACAATGCCATATGATTGCAAGCAACCGATTACAAAAGCAATTGCTTTGTTTGCGGCGTTAAACATAAGACTGTACTACCGCGGTGGTCAAAAACCGTCTGCATACCTACCTTAGGTGCTAAATATTTGGATTTTATAGCAAGAACGCATTTTTTTATTTTTGCTATCGAAAGATATTTTATGAAGAAAAACTTTTGAGGTGTCTAAAAGGGCAATTTCAACTGCGAAAAGGTCAAGCTAGGTCAAAAAAGAAAAGGTCTAACAAATTAAAAGAAAAAAATTTCAAATTTTGAATTTTTTTCAAAATAAACTATAATTCAAGACGAGATCAATGATATACAAAACTTGTTAATCAGGTGAAGCATCAAAGATGAGTCTACAACGTGACCTCCCGAAAATGCCTCGGGCTATAACTCGGTCACCGTTGGTCGGAGGGGGCTGAGATTCTCACAGGCGTGTTTCTGGCCCAAAACAACCCCGGGGACAAAGTTTCAGATTTTTTCTAGATATGGTGGTGTCAAGCCTTGGTCGATCTGTCCTGGAATGCCCCATAGGTGCCTGTGGACGCGAGGGAGCTCCGCTTCGTACCATGAGGATTCGTCCCTGTCCTCGGCACAAAAACATCCTTGACTTGCCGTACCGTTACAAGGTCGGTACACGTACACTATAGCCGCCTGCAATTGTATATGTACGCGTTGAATCTGCACACAAGGACCAATCGGCAGATTTCGGCGCAATGCTGCTGAAGCACTGCTCATTTGGTTTTAATACAACCCACGTCGTGTTGCACTCTGCCGAAAACTTTCAATGGTATTCTCAAACAAGTTTTGGCAATATCCCATTTCCAAATAGATGTGCAAAAAACGTAACTTTCCCGACATGATACTTTTGAACCTTTTTAAAAATGTATGTCTGCCGAGTGCTTACAAACACACAATCAGAGGCTACGGGTAGAGCAGGTTGAATCGCGACCAAGTAAGCGATAGTTTCGAACGAGTGATCTAAAAACTGTCAAGCTCAATGACAGTTTTTCAATAGCACAGAGCTGAATATCCTCAAGCCGACTGAAGAAACAAACTTGCCCGCTGCGTTTATTCCGTTCTGTTTTCTATGATTTTATTTGGGATTAGAAAGTTATGTATTATAGATAAATAAGGAATTAAAGTACATAGGAACTATAACAAATATGAATTAGTAGCTTTTTTATACTAATAATGACAGGGAAGATATATCCGTGACATCCCCACGCGGATTCAAGATAAGGCGCTTGACCAATACCTAACAGTAAAATACCTTGCACCACTAATCCGCTCGCGGATTTGTGATAAAACGCTGGTAGATAACAGTCTGTTATCTATTGGTCGAGCACCCAGTGCTTATCAGAAATCCACGCTAGATCGTTATCTATTGGTTTATTATCTTTGTCAAGCACCCAGCGCTTTATCTTAAATACGCGTGAGGATTCGCGGCACGGAATAGTGTTTCAGTTTCGTCGTGCTCGTGAGCCACCTGTCTGGAGATCTAGTCTCAGTGGGCTCTCTGAATAAGCATATTCTGATCCCCGAAGTTCTATCAACGGAGTGAAGTTCTTGTCACCGCATTAACTCGCAGTTGGTCCGTCGTTAAATGGAATATGGTCGTTACTTTGAAGGGAATATGGCACCTTGGTCGAGTCCTGGAATTTAGTGTAATTAGGGGTACTTTTAGCCGAAAATCATGGAAGTGTTCATGATTTCTCTGAAAAATGTACAATAAGCTCAATATTTGGATTTTTAAAATGCTCATGTAGGGAAAGAAATAAATATCTGCCTGTGGATGATGTCATGATCTGTCAACCACTACTATATTCACTAGGGCACCTTGGTCGAATCCTGGAATTTGGTGTAATTAGAGGTACTTTTAGCCGAAAACCATGGAAGCGTCCATGATTTCTCTGAAAAATGTACAAGCTAAATATTTGGATTTTAAAATGCTCCTCTGGAGAAAGAAATAAATATCTGCCTGTGGATGATGTCATGATCTGTCAACCACTACCATATTCAAGAGCCTTCAAGGGCTTTGATTGGCTGATACTCACCATGACGTCAGCATATGTCGTCACACCAAAAGCTGACAAGGGTACATGTGGGTACATTTCCGGTAGTTTTTAGCTTTTCTCTACGGAAATTTTGAGTTTCAAGACAAACGATATATACAGTACCGGGTTTTCCCGCATGCTGTATAACTTCGCTATCTCAGTTAAAATAACGTTATAAAGGTGTCACATTCCCTTTAAAACTCAACAGTTGACTACACACTAGAGCCGCGCGTTCGATGGGACATTGATGGAATCCAGGTACCGGGACGACATATCAACGTCTCAGCGAGGACTGGGACCCACGTGACATCACATCTCAGCCGGTAGTCCATCTACCGCTGTCTGTCCGGCAGAGCCTGATGACGCTGCCAGAAACCATGCTCTCGCAACACTTGCAGAGAATGTACCGCTTCAACTCAGAATAAAAACCTTACGGGCTGGCATCCAAAAGTACCAGTGAAAAGTGTGCAGCTGTCCCATCGGACGCCAAAAGGCTCTTAGCATTATGCTTCACTATAATATGTATTGGATTCAAACACACACAACCCCATGGAGGACAAATTTAGGATGCCCCGATACAAGGTCTTACAAACATGTAGTAAGCGGCCACACGCCTGCCAGCTGTCAATCCAGATGCCATAGCTAAAAGGGGAGCTGCCCATCATCCGATGGCAAGCTCGAGGACTATCTGGCAGTACACTGGGAGACTGACCATCGCCCGACTAAATACCCTTGCACAGATACGGTCTTTGGTGGGCACGTGACTGACGAAGAAATTACGGACCCAAACCAGCACCGCCAGAATAAATTTTCGGACGTGAATCCAAAGTATTGTACGGTATTTTCTATTTTGCTCGAGATATTTTGCTCCACAATCTTCCCCGCAACATATTGACGGGTCTCAGCTCCGAAGCATATGGCGCAAGCCACGCATCAAGCGGCACAGGCGCGACGCAACAGCTAACTACTCTTTCGAACTGGTCTCGGCCTCCAGCATATTCACGATATCAAACGCAGGCTGACAGTCTCGGAAGAAAATAGTCAAAAGGCAGTTATCTGCTGGACTGTACATTTTACAAGTGTATAAGACCTAAAAACTATAGAAAAATACCAACCGGCTAAAATTTACAAACTATATAAAGAGACCTCTGTACAAAATGTGCTAACATGTACACTGTACAGAGCTTCATTCAAAACGATGGTCGTTTATACGACGAATGATTCAATTTTACAAATATTAATGATTGTGATGATTTAGCACATTCGAAAGATCTGGCACCAATAAAACTCCCCACTAGCACTGTAGCTGCTTGAGTCACTCGGCATGATAATGCAAAGTCCCCACCAAGCGAAGGGAGGCAGTGCCGGGGGAAAAGGTGATTTTCTAAAACACATCAAACCACGACACAGAGCTACAAACACACCCACACACGATATTGTGTCCACCGGAAGTCCAAACCACGACTGTTCAATCATTTCGTAGTTCCTCAGAATTCCACTGCCTGCCTCCCCTCGCTCTGGGACAGTCTTTGTCACCAATTTATTGTACGGAACGAAAAACTAGAACTAAGAGGGCGACACTGGGGAGGGGGGGAGATTACGCTCGGGGACAGACGGGGGACACAGTGACGTCACTAGTCGAAGATGGCGGTGCGCTTGTCGCGGTACTTGCCGCGCACCTGCTGGCGGTACTTGGTGGCCTCGTTCAGCGCGTACATGCGGTCCAGCTTGGACTGTTTGGGCGGAGCGGGCCCGGCCGTCACCAGCGGAGCGCCCAGCCCCAGCACGGCGCGCACCAGCTCGTTCTGCCGCAGGTGCAGGTTGGTGCCCGACTTGAGCGCCGACGTCACCAGCTCGTAGAGACGCCGCTTGCACCAGGAGTCGATCACCAGCACCTCCGCTCCGAACCGCACCTGCTCGCTAGGGTACTCGTCCTCCTGCCGGGGGGGGGGGAGGTTTCACTGGAGATTACGCACCTGGTGCTGGCGTGGGACGGGGGAACAGCTGATCGCCAGCAAACGGTACATCAGAGGGACATCACATCAGGAGAACGGGGTCACTCAGACCGCTACTGTGTATGTGTGCGGTTGGATTCGTCGTTTCTATGATCCACACACCACGCTTTACCATGAACGGTTACTTCAAATTACATATTTGGGCAAACGGTGGTCTACAGATAAGATCACCATGACCAATGAAAACAATGCATCTAACCCACACCAACAGGAAATGTGATTCATTCGTCTTGGACCTGGACTGATATGACAGTCAGCAGAGAATGCCGGAGAACTTCCCGACTGACATTTCGGACTCCAAGTTCTTAGTTTGGAGATGATCAGTGTTTCTAGCTAGAAATCCTGCCCAGCTCTGAGTTCCACTACATAGACACAATAGGAATGGGCCAGCCGGGAATTGCCAGAAGAACTAATTACCGCTTTTGAGACCCTTGTTTTGGCACGAACTGCGAGTTTTTGGACAAACGAAAGCAGAATCCGTCGGTTCGCTCTGCAACAGTGGCAACTCAGCTAAAAGCCCAGGTTCAGACCGGTACCACGTTCCTTGTGAATAATGACACGCTGGGGTTTAGATATATACGAAAAATTAATAAAGGGCCTACGAAGCAAAAACTCCCCACATTTCCCACCACTGACCTTTCCAAAATACTCTCAGCTTTGCATCGCTTTCAAAACACTGAATACAAATTTATATTAATAACTCAAACAAAAGACAAATTTGAACCCTGCCAATAAGCAATATCAACCTGCACAGAAGAACCCCGCCCAGGGACGGCTCTCAAATGTTATTGATCTGAAACCTGAACTAGATCGTCACCGAAACTTTGCAGCCGAACACAGTCGATGTGAATGAATAAGTGGGAGAATGAAGACGTGACTTTCAAAAAAAAAAAAAAATGCTATGCCCATTCTTGAGGGTTTTGTCATAACTATCGAAAACCAGGATTGATCACTTAACATAGGCGTTGATAAGTGGTAAAAGTGTCGGTACCAGCCACAGAAGCGGGGGTGGGGGCGGATGTTGTGAGTGGAGCTTCTCGCTGACAAAAGGCTTCCCCCTCCAAAACAAAACAAAAATATGCAAGCTTAATATCCTCGTTGCATCCCGCTCGGAGTCCCGTCAACACTGCGTCGCTTTCTTAACTCGCTTGACGCGGGAAACACGTGCTTCCGATTTTTTTAGGAAAAGAGGCGCTGATCATCAAAACAACGGTCTCACTAGCGACCTCACGGCCCAGTCCGCCTGAGCCGCCCCCTGAGCGGCGCGCTCACCTCGAAGGTGCGCAGGATCTCGCGGAAGGTGCCGCGCTGCTGCTTGCGGTCGCGCTTGGTGCGGCTCTTGGCCGAGTCGGTGGCCAGCTGGCGCAGGCTCTCGCACAGACGGTCAAAGTCGTCGCCGACGAACTCGGCGTCGACGCCCCAGATGCGCTCGTACATGGTGACGATGGCCTCGCCGGCGGCGATGCGCAGGTCGACGTCGGCCGACTCCAGCAGGCCCTCCAGCCGACCCAGCTGACTGCCGGGTCAGGGCTCAGTGTCAGCGGGGCGCGGTCAGGTCAGGGTCGGACCTAGGCCGCTGGTTTGCGGGAGAGGGCAACGGGGACCAGAATCGTGAGTAACATAGCAATTAGAATATAATGGGAGAACATCGGGAGGGGGGTCAGAGGGTGGAAAATTTGTAGCCGCCCTGGATCCGCCCTTGGGTCAGGTGTAGCTGACAGTACACCTCTCCGTCTAGGCTTTAACGGTGAGCCATATAAATGGCACGCAGTGTTGCATAGTCAGCGTGACTGGTGGACACCGGCGGCAAGCAGACACCACTGTGTTGGGTCAAGCCATGCACTATAGTGTTCATGGGTGAGGATAATGGGAATTTCAGTACTTACACTTATTAAATTCATATAATTAGTTAACAACCCAACCCCACCTTTCGAATAAAAAATCAGCTTTCAAAACAACCACAAAGAAGTACATACGAGCGAAGACTGAAAACTTTACTAATAATTCGTAAAAAAATATTTACAGGAATGCCGATAAACCGAAAAAGGAAAATAAATAAATCAATCTCAATGTTGGTTCGCAGTGCCACATCGATGCGACAGAGCGATATAATCCTACCATAATGGTAAGGACAGGTAAGGAAAAACACACCTACTTGAACCGATCTGCCGCGATGTACACCTGAGATCGCTTTCAGTTCCCTCGAGATTTAATATCGGCCGGTTTAAATCCCGCTTCTAAAACTTATTAAAAAAAACGATAAAATCTTTCAATGGAGAAGTCAAGTGGCGGCGTTAACCCGGGGTCCAATCATCATCGTTCTGGCAGCGCCACATTCCAGCGGCGGGCGGCGGTGTCCTTGGCAGCGGCGTCTGAAGGCCGCCCACTTCCCCCGACGCGGGTCAGCCTTGAAGCCACCCTCTGCCACCGTGATCGCCGCGAAACACTCCCACCGCCGGCCCAGATTAACCCACATCGTAACGGCAGCGTTTACGCAACGGTGGCGGCCCGTGCACGAGGCCAGGTGCCAGCGATAACGGCGAGAATCGGACCCGACACAACAGCTGGCCGGACTACCTCGTATTTCTGTGGCTCTCAAGCACGGGAACTTCGCAGTCCGAATGGGGCGTGCGTTCGTGCTTAAGAGTGTGGGCAGCTTAACAGCTGGCGACTCAACAAAGGCCTTCATTTTTATCAAAAGCCACCTCTAAAATATAAAAACACAAACAATAGAAACCAATGCATGCGTTTATGGGGCTTGGGTTCGTTTAAACAAATCGCACCCATTCCCTGATTTTTCCCTCAATATAAAAAATGTAGACTTCACTTTAGTTCTGGTTTTCATTCGCTATCTCGTGCATCAGTAACCGCCCCGTGCATTTGATTGGCTCCTGGCACGCTATCACCCGACCTAGCTGCCTTAGGCTATGCATCAATAGCAATGCAGAAGGCAGTCTTCATGGACTTAGTTCCATACCGCTGAAAAGTCCACTGATCTAAAAGACGCAAAATTATTGTTGTGTCCGCTGGAACACGCGCAGGCCACGACAGTTTGCCGGCGGCTGGTTGCGTCAGCGCGGGTCCGTACCTGTCGGCCAGCTTGAGCAGGCCGTTGTGGGTGAGGTCGGTGACCAGCAGGGTCCAGGCCTGGACAGCGGCCGTGTGCAGCGACACCAGTTCAGCCGGCACCGCCGGTACCGAGCCGTCGCCGCGCCGGCAGCTGCCCTCCCACACCGCCTCCAGCTGACGCAGCTGCGCGTGCACCTCCTCCGGCGCCGAGTTGCCCAGGTAGCAGATGGTAGCCAGCGCCAGACAGCACTGCCGCGCCGCCACACCGGTCAACACTACGGCGCTTACTGAGACGTCGTCTGAGTACTACAGAACAGTGAGCATCGCTCCTAGACACACGTATGGAGGTATCGAAGTTGAAAAATAGCACAGAACAACCACAGCACGCACTACCGTTTTTTTCAGTTTCCAGCACTTAACTGTAATACTCGAGGCACAGGTATCTAGTACATTGACAACATACTTGAAGGTTTTCCGAAATAGAGGACATTGATCATGTACTTAACTTCTAAGCAGCCTAAACTTCTAAGCGATCTACAAAAGACACATTTGAAGCAACTTTATGACACTGTGCTAGCATATTTTCTGTCATTCCGCATGAACCATATTTGCCGACACCGGAATTACCACTGACCTTGGCCCTGGCAGCGGGCGGCACGCTGTTGTCGGCCGCCATGGTGGCCAGCGTGTGCTTCAGCTCGGCGTACACCTGCTCCACGCCGGTGACGTCCGACAGCTGCAGACACAGCAGCACCGCCAGGTCGGCCGCCGCCGCCACCTCGGCGCTCTTCCCCTTCCGCAGGCACTTCTCGATGGTGTCGCTCACTGTGGCGCGCCTGCGCACCGGAACACACGGCGGGTGAAGATACAGCGCAGAAACCAGGCAGCCCAGCAGCGAGGAAAAACGACTGCTCGTTTGTAGCGTGTATCACACTAATTGCACGATTTAATAAATTGAATTGTGGAAACTGCTCAAGTATTACTTATATTTCATATGTATGAAAAATGGCCTGTCCTTATGACGAGCGACTATCATGACTGTCACCGAATCACCAAACACAACACATGCAGAACTTACCTTGTGCTACCCTATCACTGTAAAAATAAGGAACCCACGAAGCAACAATCTGTCAGTCAACCCTTTGCTAGCACTCCAACAATGCCCGCAGAGCACCACCAAAATACCTTTACTTTACTTTCTTTTTACCTGTCCCAATTGAGGTTAGCAAGTAATTCGCTCAAAGCTATTAAAATAGAACCTTAAAAATGTTACCGCGTTCGCTAAAACTCTGGTTAACCGCAAACCTTACTCGCTGTAGGCTGCACACGTTAATCTCTTTCACATACAAGTATAATTTGCCTAGACTTCAATAGGGTAAGTGAACTCTTGCCTTCGTGAGCCACATAGACCCAAGACTCTTCCACTAAGGACTGGCTGGCTAGCTTCTAAAAGTCGCGGCGGCGAGTCTGACCTCGCCTCGACGATCTCCGGCACGTATTTTTTGCTGAAGGCCGTGCAGAGGGCCAGCAGGCTGTTGGTGCGGGTGGAGGCGGATTTGTCGAGCGCATTGTCCAGCGCCAGGCCCACCTTCTCCTCGTACAACTCCGCCGCCGCCGACTCATCCACCTCCTGGTCCCCGCCTGCCACACCACGGAGCATGTCAGGCGCCGCAACTACCTCAGAGGCGGTAGACATGGCGAACGCACAACATGCCGGACAACTGCCAACCATTAATGTCATTGCTGAGAGAGCTCGCAAGCTAGCTACTTTGCAGAGTAGCCAAGTCAGCTAAAATACAGAAGTTGTATAAAATACTTACATATGCTGTCGTCACAAATACTCAGGCCATCCACAGAGCTGGTCACGCTCAGCGAGTCACTGTGGTCCTCTTCAAAGTCCCCTACCCGTCCCTTCCCTGTAAAAAGAGATAAAGTTACATGCATTATTCGACTTCAATTACTGAACTGTCTCTGGCAGGAACAATATTTGTAGTAGCCTTGGCACTTTAAGACGCAATGACTAATCGGGAAACATGGTGTAACCAACACTCACAGTGAAGGAGAGGGAGGGGGTAAATTGCAAGATAGGAGTGAATAAGTCAATCTGATCCCCCAAAATACCTTCCAACAGGGTGACAGTTGACGACGTGTAACCCTGGCAGTTAGTCTGTCATAAAACCCCAGCAATTATTACGCATGTCCTCGTGTATGTGTTTAATATGTCTTGGTAACCATGCGTTTTTCTCGGTTCTAAATTCGGGGATTATGTCGAGTTTGCAGGTCTTCTATATCAATGTTACAAGTGTTATTATTACATGCCAGAATGCATGATTGAGAATCCCTGCGATAATTTTCATAGCTTAAGGTAGGTGAGCGCTAGCCAACGGCCGTGCACAGCTTCATCTTCCTCAACATTACACTTGCCTTTTTCGTGAACAATGCTGTGTGGCAATATGTGCATGTCGATCATTTGATTTCAAATGATATCAGATATCCAAAATTGTGTGCAAGAAGCAATGAAGTGCTCCCATTCCATACTTAAAGCTGATAGCCTGTCCTTAGAAGTTTGGCCAAACAGTGTAGTCCACTGACTATAAATTTCATGGGTTTAGTCCTGACAAGCTGATTGCCCTGCTTTCGACCAAATCATCAAATTTATAATTTGTTGTCTCAACAGATGCACTTAAGACATTCTGCTCTTTGCTCAGTTCAAAGTTGCTGTTTTGAGCATGGAGGTTTATTTGGACTAAGTAGGAAGAGGTCATGTAATGTGGAGTGTCCATGTCAAATCAAAGTCATTGGTATCATACATGGAAGACTTGATATGGACAGAAACTTGGTAACTTGGTGTCAAGCAATCTGCCTTGACCAGCTTGACAGGCTTTCTTAAGACTTTCACGAAAAAATGTTTAAAGGGAATGTGGCACCTTGGTTGAATCCTGGAATTTAGTGTAATTAGGCGTACTTTTAGTAAAAAATAATGAAAACACCCATGATTTCTCTGAAAAATGTAGAATAAGCTCAATATTTGGATTTTAAAAATACTCCTCTAGAAAAAGAAATATCAGCCTGTGGATGATGTCACGATCTGGCAACCACTACCATACTTGAAACACTTCAAGGGCTTTGATTGGCTGACGCTCATCGTGGACGTTGGCATATGTCGTCACACCAGTAGCTCACAACAATGGCCGCCGGCGACGGGGGGCTGAGGGGGCTGGTGTCAGGTAGGTTTTAGCTTTTTTCTACGGAAATATCGAGTTCCAAGACAAATGAAATATGGAGTACCGGGTTTTCCGACCTGCTTTACAACTTGGCTATCTCAGTTAAAATCACGTTGTGAAGGTGCCACATTCCCTTTAACATATATCTAATCTCACATTTTAATCAATTTTGCTTACCTTTCACAACTTCAATCAGTCTTTTGATATATTTTTAACAATTGCTTATCAGAGTTGCCATATTTTTAATGAGTAGGAATCCTGCAAATTAAGCTTACACATTGATTAAACATTTCCTAAGCTAAGCATTCCTAGCTTTAAACACACAACATTGATTTATTTTACATGACTTGGATTACATAATCATCAATTTATAACTATGGTAGCTCAAGGTCATAAAAACTGTGCATATCTGATCACACACACATATACTACCATACTACACAATTAAGAAAGAAAAAAGGAATCCGTATTCCTGGGGCAAGCACTTCAGGATTTTTTTACATCATTTTTTGTTTGACACTAAATGTCATGAAAAATATTCATAAAAAGCTGTGGCTGACTGAGCCTCCTATTATTTTTACACTGATCTAACCCAAAGATGGGATACCAGCAAAAATAGAATAAAAATAAGTTTAAGCAAGGGATGAACCTCACCATTTTCAGACAAAATAATGAATCAGCTACTTTCCAGTAGAACAATTTTCAATCATCACCGTTCCAAACCTGCCATGTTTGAAAAGTTTCATTTGACAGTTTCATATACAATAAACACTTTTTCATAAAAGAGGATTGGAGACAAGCATTGTAACCAGTTTTAAGCAGTTTCATATATGGCATGGTATGTACAACGGAATATAAGTTCAAAAATTTTATGGAAGAGGATCTGAGCCGACCATTACTTCCCATACCTAGCAGATTGAAGCATCATGATACACTGGTGATCCAGATCTTCAAATGTTCACAAAACCCGCATTAAGCAAACCAATTAAAATTAGCTCTAGTCATTAGCAGAGTTCCACCTTCACACATCACAGTGAATCAGTAGATAAATACAGGCTGGAACCAGGTCAATTGTTTGAGGAGGGGAATGGGCCAAATATTGTGACAAACATATGGTTTTCAGATGGGAAATAACCAGTGATTTCAGGGAGAAAATCCCTGCTGAACCCCTTGGATCTGCACCTGGATAAAGATGGAGGGGGTAACAGCATATTATGATGCCATACGATGCCATATGGTCAAGTACTAATTGCTAAATATGAGATGATCAGGTGGGATGTTATATGCTAACTGCCTTAGCAGAATGTAAGACATGACATGTAGAGGTGTTATCAACGTTTTTTTAAGAAATTGTCATGAAAATAATATAGTAAACAACTTGATAAGCATCAATTAATATCGTACTCTAGTGCCAATGTACCCAGCTGGTGATGATAGAAGATTAATTCAGAAACGTAAGAACAATGAAACCTGTTCCAAAAGAGAATATTTTCACGTTCACGAACGATATTTGCGAATCAGCATTCATTGGAGCTCTGTTCTGTTCCCATGATGAATCATCAGTCACGGGTGAAGACGTTCATGGCGCATCTTACCCAATTTTCCGTTGGCCTTTTTCTTGTTTCCTTTCGGCATGATGATAAATATTAAGCTACAGACACAAATAATCAAGATATAAGTCTTCTGTCTAAGCAACTAATCACTGATATGAGCGCAGAATTCTGCAATCTGGTGAATTTTGATAGTTCAGACCGTAACATGGCTCGATTTTTCCGTGCTTAACGGAAAACTGCAAGGCAGAGACATTTCTCCAGGTTTTACGCTTTACTTTTCATTTACAAATATGACGTTATTTGAAAGTGCACACCAAACTTTTATAATTGCTACACTGGTGAATAAATACAAATTTGCATATTCTATTATTAAAAAACTATAATTTTTCAAACACTATCATACGAATATCTCAGAACCTGCAGAAACGCAATATATTTTTACACTACGCAAGAACCAAGAGCGGATGCAGTCAACAGAGGGGTCACCAGGGATTGATGATGGATCTTGGACGGATCCAAGAGAGAACTGGCGCTATGAAGATAAGTGACTTCACAAATGACATTATCATAGAACTAGAATTTTGAGAGTGACATAATACAGATGCGTCAGAAACTCAAAATGCAATGTTGCGCAATATTTGCGCAATATAACGCAATATTTCTTTGCGTTCCACGTGTTTCTGTGAGCCATTTCAAGGAAGTAACCTTCTGCGGCGGGAAGATTGAAATCAGGGGCTCCGCCACGACTTTCAAGTTTGGGGGACAAGCTCATGCATGAGCTTGGAGGCCCCCATGGGGGACCTACATCTGAAGGGACCTCATTTACGAAGGGAGCCTCCTAGGCAGCAATGGCGGATCCAGCTTTGGAGGACCAAAGAAATTGCCCAAAAGTTTATAGCAAAAAGTTTTTAGAACGATGGAGCTAGAACCAATTTCTTCTCCTTCAAAGCGGTAGAAATATTTCCACCAGACAAAATTGCCGAGCAAGTTATATGTTGCCATGGTCGTTGAAGTTACCAGGGCCTCCTCTATGGGTACCAGTGCCTCCTCAATCGCCAAATGTTCTTCCTCTTTCGACAAATGGGCCTCATCTATCAACAAAGGGCCTCTCTATCGACACAGGGGCCTCCCCTATTGATAGATAGATCTCCGCTGTTACCACCAGGGCCTCCTACATAGGTACCATGGAAACTGTATAGCCAAAGCTGTAGCGCTCTTAAGGCCCCTTGGACCACTCTTAGGGTCTCCTCTATCGCTACCAGGGCCTCGTCTATTGTCAAAGGGCCTCTTCTGTTGCTACCAAGTCCTCCACTATCTCCACCGGGGCCTCCTGTTTCGCCAAGAGGGCCTCCTCTTTGGCCACCGAGACCTTTTCTTACGCCAAGAGGTCCTCTATTGTCATCAGGGTATCTCATTGCTGTCACCAGAGCCTCCTCTATCGCGAACATGGACCTCTTTTGCGCCAAGAGGGCCTCCTCTATTGCCATCATGGCCTCTCGTTGCTGCCACCGGGGCCTCCTCTATTGCCAACAGCACTTCCTCGATCAACAACAGGGCCTCCTTTTGCGCCAAGAGCGCCTCCTCTATCACTGAATCCTCCTCTAGTACTACCAGGCCCTCCTCTATGGGTACCAGGACCTACTCTATTGCCACCAGGGCCTTCTCAATCGCTAAAGGTTAGAACTATTCACGTTTATTCACGAGGATGAAGGACTTACGCCTGTGTCACCGGACAGCAGCGAGAGGCACTGTTGGCAATCGAGGAGGCCCTCGTGGCCAAAGAAAAGGTCCCGCTGGTCATAGATAAGGCCCTGGTGGAGATAGAGAAGGTTCCTCCTCTTTTGACTGATGGGCCTTCCTATCGACAAAGGGTCCTCCTCTATCAACAAAAAGCCTCCCCTATAAATAAAGGGGCCTCCTCTGTTACCACCAGGGCCTCCTACATCGATACCAGGGAGACTGTATAGCCAAATCGGTCTCCTCTATCGATATCAGGGCCTCCTGAATCGTCCTCAAAGTCCTCCTTGATCGCTCTCAGGGCCTCCTGGATGAACCTTAGGGCCTCCTCTACCGCTAGCAGGGCCTCATCTAATGACAAAGGGCCTCCTCTGCTGCTACCAGTGCCTCCTCTATCTCCACCAGGGCCTCATCTATGGCCACCGTGACCTTTTATTTGGCCAATAGGGCCTCCTCTACTGTAGTCGGGGGCCTCCTCTACAGTCATCAGGACATCTTGTTGCTGCCAGCGGGGCCTCCTCTATCGCCAACAGGACCTCCTCTATCGCCAGAAGGGCCTCATGTACCGCCACTAGGGCCTCCTATATCGCTGCCAGGGCCTTCTCTATAGCTACCATGGCCTTTAACAGGCCAAGTTGTCTTTCGTTATGCGTTTTACTGTGAAATTATCGTTTTTTTTCGGGGAGGGGCCTCCAGCTGAAAGTTGGGGGACTGTCCCCCTTCGCCAAAGTTGGGGGAACGGGTCCTAGAGTCCCCCCGTGGCAAAGCCCCTGATTGAAATATATCAGGATCGCTAATTTTTAAAGAAACAAAAACAAATATTGTGAAAAAACATCAGGACTGAATATCAAGGAAAAGGAAAAACGCGGCGAGTGAATAGTACTGAAAAGGGGCGGACGCAGACCTGAGTTTTGCGGGGCTAACCCATTTCTGCCTCTCTTTCTGGGGGGGGGGTGGGAGCTAATATATAATTGCTCGAAAGACCTGAAACACCTTTTTCCAAAAAATTATCCGCCCTTTGAGGGAGACAAAAGATAGTTTGGCCCCTTCCAGCACTTTGGGGGCCATGACCGGACCCCCCCCCACCCTGCGTCCGCCAATGGTAGGTACTGAATCATGGAAATCAACACTGTGACAGACAATATACGAGGAGCGAAATGTATAAGATAGAAGCAGGGACACAGCCAGGGAGGGCATAGGGGCACGTGCCCACTCCCCTATCGGTGCCGGAGTGCCCTTTGATCGCACGGCGGTGTACACCGTTTGGGCTGTGCAGCTCAAAATTTAGTGCCCTACGCCGTTGAACCTAGATGCAACAAGACCGCATGTAGGAACTAAACTATTATTTGCAATGCAGTACCTTTTTGGTCAGCTAGGGCATTCGGTCACGTTTCCAAGCACCCGGGAAGTGTATGGGTGCCTAATCCGTATCCAGCTAATGCCTCATCGTCGCCAATAATCGTACAGACAAAGCTAATCTGGTGCCTCTTGAGTTCATCTGGTGCCCCTGAGCTGGTCTTAGCCCATTGAGCTGATCGCGTGCCCTCTAAGCTGATCTGATGCCCTCTGGGTCAATCTGGTGTCCCCTGAGCAAATCATTGTGCCTCCTGAAACCATCTAATGCTCTCTGAGTTGGATGCTGGTTGAAGACTGAGAGGGGTTGAAAGGTCAGGGCCACCTAGATTCTTAGCTTTCCAGAGGCTTTATATAGGGATTGTACTGCCGGTCTACCATTACCCATCCCGGACACTGTCCAGATCTCCAGTCCTGCCGAAAAGAGACAAACCTTGACACTGGTACGCTTTCGCCATCGGAAACTGCTTTTTACCATTGAGTCTTGGTAGCCGTTGCCTGTGGGTTTGGCAGGGAAAAGGGAGCTGCCTCGAATAAGGACCAAGGCTGAGCATAAATAAAACGTTTGATTTTTGGCCAGCTTTACGCCTCTAACGCTGAGTAGGCCGATTTAGGAATTATTTAATAAGAAGTGTTTGCTAAAGGTAAAGCCATCACGAAAGGTCAGAAAAAATCATTTATTTTCCCAAGCGGAAATCAGTTTTCCACAAGATTTCGAAGTTTCCCCTAACGGAAAGGGCTTTTAGAATCCTAAAAAAGAGAAAGTGATTATCCCCAGACCACTAAGTTAGATAACAAATATTGATACCATATTATATTCAATGTATTTTAATTACACATGTGTATTAGCCTCAGTTTTGAATATACTCAATCTGCTGGTTCCCCGAGCTATCTGCACCTAAGTTGGCAGGATCGGATTTTTCTGATCTCTGGCCTCATTGGGAAAGTGGGTCCGCATAAAACTGACACCATGAAATGGGAGGGGAGGTTCATCCAAAAGTGACGCCATAATATGGGGAAGAGGAGGTTGGAAACCCTGACAAAGAAGTAGTCATTCATGAACAGCCGCTAAGACTACTTTTCTTAAGGTCGGCACATTCAAGGAATATCGGAGCTAATTGAACGTTACATAGAAATATGGCCTATGATGGCATAACCTTTTATGAGTCACAGAGCCCTACCAATATATTGATTCCGTATACGGAACTGGGCCCCTCAACTGTCACATACAGCCTTTTGGTCAGCCGTGGGCCCTTGCAGCCACAGTACCCTGTTACCACAGCCGACTCCTTAGCACAGTTGCAAACCCCTGTGGTCCAGCACGGTAAACTACCATGATAACAGGCCCCTTGTGACCGCAGCCGGGACCTCATACCTAGCAGTCGCGGGCTCCCTCTAGCCGCAAATGAGCCCTCTACCGTATGATTACGGACCCCCGTGGTGCTGGCCATGGCCGGGCCCCCTACCAAAATCGCTGACCATTGTTGTCCCATTGGACTCCTCACCATAACCACGGGGTCTTCGTGGCCGCATCAAAAAAGGACAAACGGTGATTTTTTAAAATTAAATCTGGATATAGCTCATAGTTTGGAAAATAATTTGTTTGGAAAATAATTTGAGGAAATAGTTTATTTTGGAAAATATTTTGAAATTAATTTGGAAATAATTTCGTAAATAGTTTGGAAAATAATTTGTCAATAATTTGCGGGAGAAATGAAAGAATACTTGTTCCCGGGCGGGTGCAAAGCTCCCGCTAGGTCTTTCCCTACATGTGGATAAAATGTCACGCATGTGAGCGCCACGGCCCGGTCCGGCCTGGCACGACCGTGAGGCTTGCAAAAGGCTCATATCTCCAAGGTGCAATATACCTTAACGAGGTCTTCGCCATGCTATTGTCAGACCAATTAAGTTACTGACTGAACACATCGGGGATGATTGAGGGTACTGGCGGAGCTGGTGGCTACTGCAAAAACAGGGACGTGTCAAACAATCAAATTTCCGTCACTTATTTCGTCAATCTCGGCTTTTGCTTATCTAAATAAGCCCAAACTTGGTGTGCAAGGAGCAGCAATGTTGCGAGGTAAGAGGTGAAGATCAAATTCAATCAACGTCCAAACGCTGGCGGACAGGTGCTGGGTGCACGAGAAAGGGGTGAACAGATATCACACTCCACGCTATAATTAAAAAACGGAATCACACCGTGATGAAATTTACACCCTATATTCGGACTAATCTTAGACCAATACGTCACTGGTTAGATTTAACCCGCGCCCCGGTGGGCCTCCGAGCCACCTTCGCCCAGGTGGGAGGGTGTTTGAATATCCCCCCTGGAACTCGGCCCCTTTGCGGGATAGCGGAAAACGCGAAGACTGGTGGATAGCTCATAAAAATTATGAAGGAACTATATCAGTAACTTTTTGTCTCAGGTCAACATTAAGGTCATGACAGGTCAAAGAAGGTGGCATTTTGAGTAGAGCTTTTGGGTTCTAGCATCTGACAGAGTTGAGGTAGAATCATTTTTTAGGCACCACTCGCTTCCTCTTGTCACGGCGAATCAAATGATATATAATAGGTATGACCATACTAGGTCAAAACACAAAAGGTCAATGTTTAACCTAGCATAGTCAATATGCCTTTAAATCGGCTCGTAAAAGCACTTTAAACGCAATGATATCAAAATAAAAGCTGCATCATCATTTCATGCAAGGTTATTGACCTAAGTCTGAAAACTACTTAAATGGCCCCAGATGACCTCTCCGAGGTCACAGGTAAAAATGCAACATAAACCTGAAAAGGAGCCCAGGATACTACGATTTAGAGAATATGAAAATAATCTAGACTGTTTCTACACAAATACAGCCCAATTTCTGCTTTTCCCATGTATTTCCAAGGGAGGGGTCATGGTCCGTATTTGACCTTACGCCATTGATATGAAAAATACCAGAATATATGTTGTAGCACTCGGTAGGCCCATTGTGTGGTAAAAGTTCCAATCCGATAAATTCACACATTTCATACTTATACCACCTTAAAGATTTTAGGAGGTCGGGTCACTTGACCTGTACTGGTGACCTGACCTGAGATGACTCAACCTTAAAAGTTTGGGGAAGTTGTGGAATTGATCAAGGATAAGGTGTTTGTTTAAGTGTTTGTTGTTTGTTTAAGAATTCAAGAAAATCGGCCAAAATTTCGCCTTCTTGGGGCGCCATGGCCCCTTGCCCTCTTCCCCTTTCCTCTGCGTCCACCAGTGTAGTAAGCCAGTACGACAACAACAAAGAAACGTAAGGAAAAACATTTTTACACCCAAAAATTGTCATATCAGTGGCGAGTAGGTCGGACTGCGCTCAAAGCCTCCACGGTAACGGTGTTGAGAGTTTTTACCGGAGCTGCCTTCAGGCCTAGGGCCAGCGCGGGGCGGAACCGGCCCTAACGTAAAAACCCAAACACGGCCCGGCACTCTGACCGACGCGACTCCCGCCGTGTTGACTAATCAAGGCGCAAACCACGAGTCCGACTGAAAAGAATCCCGTCCTTTGAAGAATGTTAAAGCAAAATGAAGCTTAATCAACGTGGCGAATAGCGTGAAACCTCCCAGAGATTGGTTCAGAGTGGACACCTAAATACAACTGCCCGTTCTTACCAATCACGAGTGATGCGCGACCATGTACAACTCACATAATTATTGCTTGATGTTAGAATGATGACAACATTTCCTGGATGTGTGGGCAGCAATTCCTTATTATCTAGGCGGCCAAAGTTGTGACTGTGTGAGAGAGGGTGAACTGTTCTCCAGGCTGGTGCGTTTGGCAGATGGTACTTCATACCGATCTGCGGCAGTGCTTTGGCTTTCGTTCTTTACATGAGAAGCTGGTTCAGTTTAGCTGGGTTAAGCTGTCTAGTCCAGAGAGATAACAGGCATTTGCTGCCTTCCCATTAGGTACTCAGCTCGCGATCAGATTCTGATACTTTGGTGCTGACCGCCTACTGCCTGTGATGCTGAGTCCTAGAAACACCCCCGTCTCTTTATTGCTTTCCTTTTTTCCATGACAATTTATGTGAACGCACAATTTCAGCACATGAAAATGTGAAAACTCTGCCCAATTTATTATTGTATCATTGTATTCGAAGGCATTATTCCTCACTTGAAGCGAAATTTAAAAACGAGCCGAACTATGTGGAGGCATCGCCTTGATTTTATGACGGGGCCGAATGTTCCTTAACCTATTTTCAAAGAGTGAGCGCCATGCTCTATCCTCGGACGGGCAACAGAAATGCATCAATCCTTTAGCAACGATGTGACCTCTCATTCCCTATGCCATCCCCTTGCCGCGGGAGCAGCCCGAAGAAACGGAAAACGGTAGAAAGCAAACAGGGAAACAATGCCCCATCTCGAGGTATCAACTCTCTCGCAGGGCACACATTGGTCAGATGGGCCGATCCGATAATTGCTCGGCTTGGACAGGTTTCAATGGATGATTCACGTACAGAATACATCTCCGGGTGGATTTCGTGCATGTGTTGGAGACAGCTGAATGGTGCTCTACGATGTGAATTGAGATGCGGGGAGCAGAGAACGCCGGGCGCGTACCGTCCGACGCCGCGCCGACAAGTAGGGTGCGCCGACGGCGCCAGGCAGGATGCGCCGTTGACAGGGTGCCAGTGCCTGCGTGGACCGGGTGAGGTGTGGGGTTGATGGTGCCACTGTGCTGCTAGTAACCATCCAACTAGTCATAGCCGGGACAGAATGGAGCAGATGAAGCGTGCTGGCGTTAACATTTCCTAGTCGGAGAAATTGCCTCATCGGCTATACTTCGTGCTCGCCTACAGGTAGGTGTGCGAGTTTATCCTGTTTTCGTATTTTGAAGTTACTTCCCAACGAGAGAACCAAGCGACTGCAGAGTCACTTACAAAATCATGCTACAGCCTTCGCAGCCCTGCATGGTAGATTCATGGGGCAACGTTTAGTTCCATGGCCTTTCAATGGGGTGCATAACACGACAATCAGATTGCGAGGATGGTGGGCAGTATATTGGCAGGATAGATGTACACGAAGCATTGAAGTTTTCATGCATTACAAATCACTGGGAACCAAAGCAGGAAAGAGACGTCCTTTACGGCTCAAATGAGTACCATTGGACAGAAGACGATCAATGTTTGTTTATTTTCCTAGACACTGCTATTGATTTTTCAGTACAACACAGCTGGCTTAGGGAGAAGTGGATTTGGTAGCGCGAAGGCTTCGCCATTTCGTAAAAGTATCTGAACATTTTTTCGATAGAAAAATGTTTCCAGTAAAGTTTACGTCGCTCTACCATAGAAACAGCGTAAAATACCGATGGCGCTCAGTTTTGTCAGCTAGAAAATGCTACCTTCAAACATATATTCCCGGTCAATTACAATGTGTACCAGCTTCCAGCATACTGCAGGATTGTTGCTTAACGAGGAATGTATGTACATCTTTCTACAAACGCAGTTCTGAGCGATTTTGTTACAAAAAATAGTGTTTTGAACTTTGTATGACGAAATACATGTGCAATTTGTTCCCGGTTTTAATGTGCAGGGTTCACCACTCATGCGATGGAACTACTATGCGTACAATTAACGCACACGTGCGCTAGGGTCGACTCGGGATCACCACGTGTTTTCTTCGTCTTAAAACACGCACAAAACAAGGAGTGGTGCTTATCCACGTCATCTTAGATTTGACGAGCTGGCAATTCAGAGGGCACAGCCGGATCTGGGGGGGGCAAGGGCAGATGCCCCCCATCGATCCAGCCGGCACCCCACACATCGCACCACGGCGCCCCCTTCCTCCCATAGCGTAATCCGGTGCCCCCTGAAACCGGCCCGGCACTCCCTTGGCTCATCGCTTTCGGAATAGATTACGTCAAATGTAGTGTTATTTATTACATAAACTTGCCTTGCTTGGGCACGGGTGTAATAATCAGACAACTTGAGCTTGTCTAACACGATTGGCACAATGAGCATTCATTCTAGTTGATAACGGAGCCATTAGGTGCATCTCAAACCAAGGCATGTACTCATGATATTGTTAACTGAGTCCTACTCAAAATGGTAGGTCAGGGATGCTTATACAAAACGTGATTTGTAGGGGATGGGTACCTCAGAATCCCCGCTTATGGAGGTTCGTTTGCAAATAAGCCCAATAAAATAAAATAACATATGATCGCCTATTCTCGACGAAAGTGGTGAGAGAGCATTCATTTCTAAGCTCAAACCCATATTGACATGATAGTCGCGATAAGACACATAGGTGATGTTAGCATATGTAAATGGTCACATCACCCAGCACATTCGGAACAGAGTGCCTTGGCTGTAATGCGAGCAGCGCGCCGTCGAGAGTTTCCGTATGTCTCTTATCACGATGTAGCGCTGACGCGAGCTGAGACCCAAAATTGAAACAGAGCTTTCACTGCTTTCGTAGGGCAAACGAGCAGAGCATGGTGACCTCCAATGTCACCGGTGGGGTTTATATATAACCTGGAGGGGTGATATATACCCCCCCCAAAGCGATCGACCTCCTTTTCTCCCCGACTGCTTTTCAGTTCATAAGCAAGATTTTAGTACTTCAACTCTCAACTTCAAACATAACCAGTTAAGTTCAGTGTAAATATTGGGGCATGGATAGGGAAAAAAGTACCCCGAGCCCACATTTCTCACCCTGTGACGTTTTTTTCGCTTTTGCTTTTCGCCTCTAATACCCCAAATTTTCCGACAAATCATATTACAGCGCAATTTTTCACTGCGTGACGTTTTTTTGCTTTTTGACTTTGGTTTACCCCTCCCAAACCGACTGGCTAGATCCACCACTGGCACCAGTGCCCTTCTAGTCTTAAACAATTGAAGACCTTTTGCCTGTTCGGTAAGAGCTAGAACAAAAGAGTTTCAGCC
Organism: Lepas anatifera; assembly: GCA_034440635.1. Lineage (NCBI taxonomy): Eukaryota > Metazoa > Arthropoda > Thecostraca > Lepadidae > Lepas > Lepas anatifera. The sequence continues at coordinate 570,058 of JAOTON010001085.1, read as the reverse complement.
TTTGCTGACTGCTATTTTGACCTCCAGAGCCAGCTTGGTTGTGCAGTGCAGGTAATAAGAGTAATTTTTCGCTTATTGCTTGCGCCGCTTTGTGCCCTCATAAAATACCAGAGTATGAAATATTCATGCACCTTTTCCATAGGTTTTCCACGTTCGTATGTGAGAACAGTTAGTCAGACCTAGCACGTGCAGTGCGGGGTGGTCCTAACGTGTCCCCACCTATTTTTCCAAGTTGGCCGGAGAACCCTTCGCCGCCGGAAACGTTATTTGGCCACGTTTGAGAAAATTGATGGGCGCGTCGATTGGTGAAGAAATTTTGAAAATCAGTTCTAAATTTTTGACTTATAGGCTTTCAAAGTTAGACCTATATTTTAGGACCATCGCAATCGCGCGGTCATACCAGTTCGCCTGCACTGTAGACCGAGTGGTGACGTAATAACGTCATATAATCAGGTTAGATGTAAAGGTCAACCCACATGATGGTCAAAGGTCGCAGATCAAGTTTATCGACCCAAGTATTCCGGTTAGATGGTATTATTCAGTACGACTTACGATATGCTATGACTCCATAGTTAAGGCCACTCAATATCAAGGTGAATGTCACAGGTCAAACTCAGATGTCTTTTTTCAAAGTCAAACCCTCATTTCCCGCCCAAAGGCTGCTATAATGCCAGTTATATTGTACTTTGTTGGGAATATCTCATACTGTTATGTCATAAGGAATTAACCTTGAATGACTATGACCTCAAAATTTCAAGAACAATTGTGCGGGACCTTTCTTCTATGACCGTAGTCCAGTTTTGCTGCATTCCCGTTTTTTCGCTTAATCATGGCATTTCCCAATTGGTCTCTAGCACGGCCCAGATTTGACCCTTAAGACCTTGAATATATTAGGCTAGGTCAATACAACTTTGCCATTACGCAGAATAGCATCACCCTAGAATACCCCCCTGTGCACCAGGGGCGTTTGCTTAGCTCTCTTGGTTTCCGAAATCTCAGGGGGGTACTTAAGAACTGCACGTTGACGCCAGATCCCTCTCCACTGCGCATGTTAGAATAGTAATTACTGGTCCCGCCGACACCACGGATGTTGCGAATCCACCGTCACCGACTATACGACAGGTAGGGTAAGAAACAGTCTCTGGAGCCCGTTGTGTTTGATCGGCGAACTTCAGGTCTGTGCCCAGTGGGGGGAAAATAAAGCCTGCCGCCAACAAATACCAAATACTGAGAACTGCCCCCTAAAATATGCCTTTTAAGGATATCATTTGAATCCACACACTACGCAAATAATTCTGGATTAATTAGAACAATGGATAACCACACTTCTAAATTCGCAATGTGGGTATTTATGTGAAACAGTACATACATTCCTTGTAAATGCTGTCCAAAACAAAGTTAAGCAGCGTTGATGTAAAGCGAAAGACTATCATATCATTTATAAATCATTCATTGGCCCGGCGCCTCACCGATTGAGCTAATGAGCTCCTGAGGGCATGCAGGTTAGGTAAGTTATTCATAGCAATGTATAATTAATGAATAAGCCGGCAGGTTCACTTAGGAATGAAACCACCAAAGGATGATAGTTACATGCTAAAACAAAGTCCGGTCATCCCATCATCTCAACTCTTGGCCTTTGTAAGCGGCCGTTTCATGTCAAGGGGCGCAATTGCTAAATCTGCAACTGACCTTTATTCGGGTACTTTCTTGCCACCTAACTAAATTCAACTTATTTCCAGGTTCGGTACACGAGTCTAAATGTTGACAGCACGGACGCGGGAGGTGCTTGCTGATCTATGTAGCGTGAAAATTGCTCAAATAACGGAGGACCTTTTCTAATAAAATGCCCTGGGGAATCAATTCGAAGTTCAGTATGTATTTCCTGTCGCACACGATACTTTATTATCGCCCCATGTTCAACGTTCCGTCGCCATACCTGGTTACCAAGCCGGCGGGTTCTACTGCTCTTGTCTGGTCCACTTTCCTTTCCGCACATCCTCCAAACCACTTTGAGCTCCTCTCAGGGAGTAGAGTTCTTTGCTAAAGTTGTCTATTCAACGGAAAAGTTCAGCAGAGTTATTCACGAGTTTTGGAGAGGCAACAGACAAATGTTCTATAGAAAAACTCATCATATGTGGTCATAACAAGCTTGCACAATAGACCCTCCGTATTCGGTTGTGACTGGTCTTCCATTTACTGACTCGAACTTTTTTTAAATTCCTAGCTTACTACGGAGACAAAAATAGAGCAAATTCATTCTATTACGAGGAGAATAATGTTTAGACAAATTGATCCTTTTCTAATCATGATTTGCAAGAGGTAGATGAGATTCATTTGTAATATTTGATTATATGCAAACGTGTTTTCAACATTTATGGATGAAATTTTATTTTGCCAGGGGAAATAAATGTAAAAGTCGAACAATTTTCCAGCGCTATAGCTGCATTTGGTTGGAAATTGGCAGGTATGTAAATTCTAGCCTAGTGCCGGCAGGACCAGAGCCGGCGAGCGGCAAGGCGGCCTCAGCGGGCGGCCTGGGGTCGGCATGTGGGCGGCGTGGAGGGCAGTTCTCCTGTCCAGCACCGTCGCCCTCACCTCTGTGCACGTGACCGCCGACGCAGCCGACGGCACTGGCAGACTAGGCGCTGCGGCAGGCACCTCCCGCCTACTGGCGACGGCGAACTACAACCAAACAGCGGAGCCACACCACACGCTGAATGCTACGGTGACAGGTTTGTAATAGTGACACGAACTAATCAAGTACCTACCTCACCGATTTGTTGTTTGTTTGATGCAGCTCGAACACAGAAATATATAACTGAAACATTCACGAACAGTTCCTTTAGCTGCAAAGAAATAAAATGATCTTTCCTTCGGGCTGCACATGACCATTTTTCGATACAATTGCATTCTTCAGATTATATCTGAAAATATTTGAAGATAATCGTTGGGTTATCTATACAACTTAATCAGGGAAGGCAGCAACTGGCAACGGCATCCACGCCGGTGGCGTCGCCAGTCGTTTCTCCTAACATAAAGTTTTCAGAACGTTTCTTTCCTCTGGGTATCTCGCCCGAAACGTGGATCGGCCCACCGATGTTTCAAGTTTCTCAATCCTCCCTTTCTACTGATTAAAAAAACGACGTATTCCTCAAGTACCAGCCAGTCCTCATCCACCACTCAGAGACCGAATTAAGTTCAGCACGGAGCTTCAGCTACATAGGCGCAGGAAATGTTTAAGTTTGGGGGCAAAGTGAAAAAGACGGATCACCCGGTTTTCTTGGCTGTGATCAACCAAGGCTACTGGAAAAATCCAAGAGGAGTCAAACCATTCAGCGTTGATCGGCGATGCTATGCGCGACCTGGACCAGCTGTCCACGGGATGGCTTTATATCACGCTGTATGCTTGTTAAAGCGAGTGACGACAGCCGCTGAGCAGGCTGCTCTGGCTGGTAACAATGACCAGGCACGCACACCGTGACCGGCGATCGCCACAAGACGCTGGTCTGTGTATCCATCGGATTCGAACGGAGTCGGGCTCAAGGGTGTTTGCATATCGAGCCCGTGCAGCCTCCAGCACCTTATCACTTACCGTCTGAGACGCAGATCAAGTAAATTCCAGTGAAAGCTGAAGAAACGTCTGCAAAGTACCACACAAGCCGTATCGATCCGTGTATACATGCATCAGTCTACCAGGATGTTCTGGATTCACGCGTTTAGGTTTCCTTAATACGTTTTTGGCAAGGGCTCTATAATAGTCATTTGAGTAAGAAGCCAAGCACAAGTCAAGCGTTACTTTGGGTCGGAGGGCACCCGTCCTGACCCACTTAGTCTGTGTGCTCACTTAACTTAGTTTACCTAGCAGTCATAAAGTCAAGAATGAGCTTAATGAGCGTCTTCAAAGACGCGTCACGAGATACGATACCCTCACTATCAAAGGGTACGTACTCGTAGAAACAGATGTTTGTTGACATCAAGTAGAAATATTTTTCTGACCCCTCTCGGTGTCATAGCTGTTCTTAAGATAGAGAAGCTGACATTCATGTTTACAGTAACCGGAAGCAGAATAAATCGAGCTTAAATGGTGGTGAAATTTGCGAACTACTTGAGACTTAACTTTTACTTCATGCTCACAAGGCAAACACTCAGCATTGTTCTTAACAACATGCAATTTTCATTGCAGATGACAGAAGGCACGGGAAGAGAAGAGAAAAACGCTTCCTCGCATACAACTTTGATGAGAAAAGAATAACACTGCCACCCGGAACACTTCTGTTCATAACCCCGACATTGAATCTCCCTTTAATCAGAAATCTCAAGAAAGGATTCAACTCAGACCTCACAATAAGTGCTCCGTTCAAAAGTAAGTAAAGGACCTTCACGTGCTCTATGGAATGAAACGAATGCAGTGCAATCCCTTCGTATCTTAATGTATTGCATCTCCAAATCAGAGTGATAGACGGATAACAATATTATATCTCCACGCTTAAAACGTGATCTGATACATGTAACTTCAGAGTAATCATTACATTCTTCCAAAATAAAACTGAGCCCCCAAAGGCCGGTTTTAAACACGCCCCGGGTCAGTTGCCTACCCGTCGCCCCCGGCTGCAGCCGGCCTTCCTAACGTTCACCGGTCGGCAGTCACCTTCGACTCGTTCGGGATAACGGACGAGTTCAACCCGTGGGGCATCATCCCGGGCCTGTCGCAGCCTCAGGTCGTCGACGAGGAGACGCGTCGGCGGCGACGGTTTCGACGCAGTCTGGACGACTATACGCCGCACCCACTCGGCGACAGGTGGGGCACGGGTCGGCAGCTCCCGGTCACAGGAGTCCGAGGTATGCGGCACCAGAGAAACGTCTGCCCGATCAGAGCTCAGTTTCAGAGGGCGATCCGTAGATAACGGTAGACCTCTGTTGCTGATGCTTCTGTTGTGCTGGTTTCAACTTCAAGCTGTATTTGATGTCCGCCGCGGTGAGCCCAGACTTCCGTAACCAGCTTCTGGTCCGATGATATCCTCATTCTCCGTAAACTGGCGCACACCCAGCCAGTAGTTTCCGCCCGAACGCTTCCGCACGTGCCCGGAGTGGCCTTCAATCCTCTCAGACGTAATTTTTCATAGCGATTGCTATGCAGCAGTGACAGAATATCTGAACAAGTGTTCAGCAAGACTGTTCAGTGGTCCGACCTCCTTGATGAGCCCCTGAAACTGTCGGCCGATAGGGAAGCTATACTCGTTCAATGATTTTGGCCACAAGACCACAGAAATCGTTTTTCCACGTCATTTTCTCTTTTTCACAACACATCTTCAATCCATTTTGATAAATTCGCACCACAGACAGCTCGGGAGAAAACTCTTAAAAACTGGAATGATTACCTGCACAGCAGGAATGAAACAATCAACTCCTGACAAAAGCTTCAGAAATTACGGTTTCAATGCAGGCCACATTCACCTGCGAAGTTGCGCCGTATTTAGGGTAACGTTTTAAAAACAGTAGATTCTCAGACAAAAGCGGCGTAGAAGTGCACTGACTTAAATTATACTGACTCCAAGTTGAAATTACTTACCAGTAGCTCTTGTATTGTATAATTGCTATTACAAAGTTTAGGAGAAAACCATTTTTGGTTAATGAATGGAAATAAAATATAGGATTATTTTGTTTCGATTTCATTCGATATTTTATCTTCGTATGCACTATTTAACTCGTCGCTATACAATGTGCGGCAACTACAAAAGTAATCCTTAACAAAAAGAAGAAACAACTTTCATTCATAAATGACTGAAAGACAAGACCTTCTTGCATGCTGTGAACGGTGTTTTCAGTACCCTTTCCAGTACAAATTTCTGGTGAAAAATCTTAAACAGAGGAACCGGAAGCGTACGGCGAACAGAGAAAGAACTGTTTGCAAAATAATTCGCGGAAACTGCAATGGGAATAGCGTTTCAACATCTCTGAAGAATAGATGCAGGCAGGTCGTCATTTTTGCCATAGGCCTCAAAGAAGATCCTTGGATCTTGAAGATTACAATGACCCTAAATTGAAATCTTACCCTCCATACGTTTAATATAATCGTGGCAGTACAAAACTTTCTGGGAAACCTTACTCCCCAGACTGCATTTATTCAAATAATTGCAGAAAGTAAAAACCAAAATGTCAGCATTCCTGCTCGTTTGCATCCATAGTCATCATGGTTTGGTACCATACAAACTTGTTAAAATGGCCATTAGACATAATATATAGCTCAGTTTGAAATGAGTAAGGCTCACTTCATCTTACGCTGGGATGAGTTTAAATTTAAAGACCTTATGGCTAATTTTACATTTTAAGGCCTCTTTTTCTTCTTGAAATGCATATTTCTATCTTATTATTGAAGACATTAGAGAAACTTCAGTATCTTTCATATGTTATATCATTGACTGCTAAAAGTTACACCGTTTCATGGTGGGCAGGTTTTATGTGTTTTATAGATTCAACGTACCTACAGTTTGCTTTCTTTGTGAAACATGACTGAGAACATTATACGCTGTATTCCAGTGCAGCGCAATGTATGCCAGCGCAATCTTACACATCACTGCATGGTTGTGAAACAAGATTGTGGTGCATTCACTTTCCGCGCTGCATTATCATTCTTTCACGTTGCTACCATAACTTACTCATTTTATAAAACGGGACCCAGGTCTATCGAAATCTATCGGCGAGTTATAAACTACGGACTCTGCTGATACAGCCTATCCGGTCTCCGAAATCAGGGTTCCCGTTTCTTTGGCATAGGTTAACCCCCAATTTTTTACAAACCCCTCCGATTTTATCACAGCACGCCTTTCACCGGTCTTCTCATTGCATAAAGAAAAGAACGAACACTGAATTGGCACACTACTTCTCTTCACAGCTCTCTCTTGCTACGACCCTCTTTTTAAAACCGATCCAGGTCATCAAATTTCAAGTCATCTCCGCAGTTTGCATCACAATTGACAGGGATGGATGCACTATGTTTTTACTAGTTTCTTGCGTTGCGTGTATGTGACCGTCATGCTGGTAGTGACGTAAGAAAAACCGGTAGAAACCCACCAATGGTGAGGAGAGCGAGCAAGAAGTGTGGACGACCCCGGTGAGCACCCGGCAACGCCGTCTCCTGATAGCACACAGAAAGTGGCTCATAATCTTTACTGCCGGCGCAACCGTGCGAACACCTTAGCATGGTCGGTGCACGGGCCTCAGAGATAGACAAAGTGAAAGGACATGCTACAGCGGTGGAGTCGGCCCTATCCAATCGGTCTCAACGATGACAGACTATGGGCGAATGGTAACGAGATCAATTGCGCTTCGCACATTGGAAATGAATTTGACGCAAATCTGCAGTGATAGGCTTCAATCCTGGAAAATAGGCACTCAAATCAAACAAATGTTCCACACACACTGAAAACGACTCTCTCACAGGCCACAGACAGCACGGGGAAAAGGAATCACTCAGCAAAGCTCTGTCGCTTTGCTGCCCCGCAGGGTTCTGTTGTTCGAGGCTCTGGAAGGACACTTGGCGAATATGGGCCACAACGGGCGCGACTGTGTTCTGCGAGCCATCTGCGAGACCCACGAACACCCGCTACCCTACCACGGCCTATTCGGCGAGATTCTGCAGCTGCTCCTCCGGTGGGTAACCGCACATCTGATCGAGTGCATGCTCCCCGCCGCGAGGTTTTGCTGTCTCCCGTTCTCTCACTTCACGGGGTAAAAGAAACAGGAATGGTGATCAAAGAATATTAAAACGCTGCACGCAGCTTTGCGGGTACACCAGGTGGGTTGGCATCTTTGGAGCGGACATCGTGTTCCAGTTGCCACCGCAGTGCTCTGACGTGCAGGGTGAGTGAGACGCCGTTCGCGGACGAAACGCTGACGGAGCACCTGGAGGCGGAGCGGGCGGGAGCTGAGCGGTCCGACTGCGGCCGGTACCGGCGCGCCTGTCCGCTCTCAATCTACTCCACAGTGTCCGACAACAAGCGCAGGTACATACGCACGTCTCAGCAGTCCGCCATCGCGAAAACAGGATGGTACGCTCGAATGTTGTGTCGTTGTAAAGAGATCAGACTCATCGCCTTGCACCACCAGTCGAATGACGCGGAACTTCGCTCTAACGGTCTGGGGCGCCGCCACGGAATTTTCACAGGGGGGTGGGGGTGGACCATGGCTGGTGCTGATCGGGGAGGCAAATTTTGAGCATACCCGGTAGCTGACAGCATTGCTGACGCTGGACCAAAACAATTTGGGGAACATCCCCCCGTTGGCCAACAGGGGGGACGTGTCCCCTACTGTCCCTCCGCTTTCGGCGCCCGTGCTAACGGTGTACCTCTCGGAATATAAAACACGGTTTGTCCAATTACTTGATTTGGCGTGGCCAACTCTTATCCTGTTGGAAGGGTTTCTGGGGAGTCAAATTACTCCCTGATAAGGGACTCCGTCGAGCCTTGAACCCAGGCCGGCGCGTGGAAAGCGGGCAGGGTAAATGGTATACCACCACATATGTTTCGGGCTTGCACAAATTATCCATCAAAAGTTAAAGCATACAGGTGCATGCAATACTTAGCTCCGTATAAATTGTCACAAATTTTTGTTTTTCAATCAATATGCCTCGGACATGAGTGGGTAGCACTCACACTCCCGGAAAGCGTAAATCATGTTTGTCATTACGCTTGTTAAAATTCCACCCACGCTGAATCTACTTCCACACAAGTCCTTCGGTGTAATACCAGGATTCAAGGCCAATTTTGGCTTGACGTGCCGCTTGTTCATAGACCATTGAGGTCATCATAAGGTAAAACCACTGACCTGGCGTGACCCTGGGGCCTCTCCATCCACCCTACGGATTAAGGTGGAAATATAGGTGCAACATTTTACTACCAAGATCATGTGCGACTTTTTTAATCCGGAGTGCGCATATTCAGATTCAAGAAATTTCAGTCGTTATATTGCATGACATCAGCGCTTTGGGTTGGAAACTGTTCATAAATCACACTATCTATGCTTACTCCGGGTGTGAGACATGACATGCTCGTTTTAAATAGATGCGAACATAAATATAATCGTTGGTAGTCCGGCAGTATACAACCCACAAATACAAATAATAATTTTGCACACTCACAAGTGCACATTTCGCGGTAATAAGCCCCATAACAACTTCAGTGGTTATACTATAGTTACTCGAATTGATCGAATAGGTCACATGCACTGCGAAAACTTAAATATTAGTCAAGGTTACATCAGGCCAGCGATGTGACTTCATGGTGACCCCAAACCACTCCACAAATGGTATTTCGAGTCGGAGATCAGCCTTTAATCTAGAAATCACATAAATTCTTCTCAAGTGACTCTGGCTCGTTTACCTTCTAATCGCGTATGGCCGCTGAGTGATTGACCCCCAGCAAGGGTGCAAACTACCAATACCAATATACTGATACATGCCACAGTTACGTACCTAATATACTTTAAGAATATAACATAATACAAAAGAACTACTGATCAATGCTGAGAAATTTCAAAGTAGTTGAAACGTACGACGTTCTGGTACGTCGCCCGGCTTCTGGTCATTCACTCTAGCACATTAACCAGTCTTGTTTTGCGGCAGACTGGTTCACACGTTTGCACCATGCATCCCAGAGTTTCGTTATCGGCAGGTTCGACCAGCTCGACATGGAGGAGCAGCAGAAGCTCAGGACCGCGTCGGCCGCGCAGAGGCCGGCTGCACACGGCGCAGCTTTCCCGTGATATCCACCCCGCAGAAAAACGCGGCCCGAACGCGAGCGTTGCGCTGGGAACTCATCAGGAAAGCACGTGGCGATCTGGCGAGCGAAGCCGCCGGCCAGCGCGCTACAGCCGCCGAACTGTTTGTGGTGGTACCGAACCCATGTTCAGCTCAAAGTGCCATCCAGGAGATATAGGACAGAACTCCTCAGTGAGACAGCGGAAGTGTGCTGTGCGTGGTTGTTCAATGGCTGAAGAGCATCACAGTTCTTACAGCATTGTTGATATATGGACAGGCCCTAGGAACCATTATCATTATTAGTGAAGGAAGGAGCCGACATTTTATGTACGCACTTGTTACATGCGATTTTGCTATCAATATGTTTTGTTTGTTACGAAGCAGTGTGAGTTGGTATCTCTGCCAATGATGAAAACTATGCGAACTAGGTCATATCACGATAATCTTTATTGGTTTCCAACACTTAGTGAAGCAGCTGATTTATGAGCTCTCGTGGCATCGTCTTCCATATTTAGGAAGATACGCGAATTGATTAGGCTGTGCATTGTACCGCGAATAAATGTGCTAACTGCAGCATTGAATGATTTATGAGGTGAGTAGATCGCTTCCCGGCGCGAATTACTACGCAGCACATATTATTTTGTCCCCATAACGACAGGTTGTATATGGACAAAACCTTCTACTGGTTTCGTTGTGCCTGAAACGGTACTGCCAACAGGCACCTCTGAAATCAGAAACACTGGAGCAGCGGCACTGGGGTTGAAATTTGAAAATAGTATAAAAAACAAAACACGCACACACAAACTTGGGCACAAAGATCCCAGGCGCTTATAACCCGGTCTTACTGGTCTTCTACTGCACGCAAATTTTCTCCCTCTCGAATATTTGGAGTCCCACCCTACCCTAATCAAGCTAGCAGAAAATGCCACCGAGGCTCCCACTCTACATATAACACTCGATCAACACATATGTGGCATTAGCAATGCCATAACTGGTGATGACCAACTGACCTAATCCAGCAAGTGAGTAATCGGTGAACCCACTCGGGGCTTGGCGGGAAGCCCCGTGCGTGCGCGCCACAAAAACCCGGCCTGCGGCTTGAGGACGGGCGTGGACAGGTCGCTGTCAGGAATGAAGTCTGACTGCCAGCGGTCGTTCACACACGAATTCACGCAAAACGCACAAAGCGTCACATTCGTATTCACGGTCACATATCCTTTTTTACCTGGACAAACCCCTTAAACTTCATTGGAATATAAGGCGTTGTCACTTTTTATTTGCGCATTTCTCAAATTCGTTATCATACTTCTACATCAGAAAGACAGCTTCGGTTCACTTCTGACAAGCAAAACAATACAATGGCCGTAAGCAGGCTCCCGAAAACAAAAGCAGAATGCTTGATACATGGTCGATCACGATACAGAGAGTATTCTGAGCCATAGTAACTTATATTGATCGAAAGCTCGCGCGGTTATTCCTGAAACAAATGACCATAAAACAATCTGCAACGGCCGGAGCCCTCTACCAGAAAACGACTTAACTTCAAAAAGTACAACAGTTCGGAGAAGATTCTATCCTCCATGAAGAATACACTTCATCAAATACAGTGATATATTCATCACGGAATGGAACAGTTCAAGTAAGTAGATACTGTGACAAAAGAGAACAGGGTTCATGCTGTCAGCAATAATCGCAACCGTTTAGAATGTCACCAGCAAAATAGCTAAAAAGCACAGACAAGCTGCTGCCAGTCCGCCCTCTTCAGGGCCACAGTAAATACTTCCCATGCACCCCGATTCAAAATCACAGAAACAGAAGCAAACAGTATGCCCAAGCGGGGCGCTTTAGGCGCCACTTAGTGAAAACCAGGCCCATACAGTTCCTGAACAGAACAGCGTCTCTCAGATGGCAGCGACCGGTGACATTACAAAAATACAGCTGCCCTATATTTGAGATACCACGTTCTGAACATTAAAAACAAATGTTCCCACTGGCATAAAGACCTGCTCGTACTTCAACCGACATTTCATCATTCTACCTCATACAATACTTCTGTTGGTGCACCTTCAAATTGGCAAATACCCAACAGAATAAAACCATTCCGTAGTTCCACAATAAAGCGTCTCCAAAGCGTCACAGTGTGAAAGGCAGAACATTCTCGCACGTACCAGTGTCCCTATGATAATAACAAGCCTTCCGCTCGTCCGCATGGTACGCTTCTGCGTTTCCGCAGACATCGCGATACTGGCGCCACCAGCCACACCCACCGCAAAACACACATCGCAGTCCTTGCGGCAGGGGCGGCTGCAGTGGCGCCGCCCTATCGGCTGTGGCGGGAACCCTACCTGTTGCAGCAGTTGGTGCTTCCCACCGGGCGTCCCGCCTCTATCCGAATGTTCTCGGACCCGGAGGAAAGCGTCTCAGTGAACTGCGTCTGACTCTGCAACAGGCCCGACAGTCCGGCGATGTGACGTCACACAGAGGACGTCTCAGGGCTTGTGACGTCATATAACTGACAGCCAAGTGTTTGTGCAGTATTCCAAATCTCAGGGTGCTCGTGGAGAGTAACACCCAGACAAACTGAATTCTCATTCGATTCTGTGTTATTTCCCTCAACTTTCCAGTTCTGTTATTTTTTAAACCCTATTCAATAATTGGGGTGCATAAAAACTCATCAAATTATGGTAGTAAGGAAAATTTGATGGATAATTTCTTAATTACCTTTGAATAAGGGTGTTAACTGACTCTCACAATATCGGTACTTTTAATTTTTTCCGCTCGCCGACTGCATTTTCCAATAGACATTTTCCACTCAGCACCCCAGCACAAAACCAGTTTTGGGATACTGTGTTTGTGACTAATCATAAAGTACCAAACGGTACTTGTAACCACAAGGAAAGTGTGTTGCGGGACTTATGTTGCGACAGAATAGAAGGCGTGGCCAACATCGCCAGTTGAGGACAGTGATTTAGGATCTGTTCCACAGTATTCTGCTAAAAAGGAGGAGGCAAGGCTGCCAGATTTACTGGCCAGAAGAAGCTAAGTAGTTGACCCCAACAAAATCATGATAATTGTTTAGTCTTTCCAGATTCGCCATTCTTCACCAATTCACAGTTAACCGGAAAAAATAAACATGGCCCACGTTTCATTTTAAAGCCAGCTTGACTATTCTTCGTATTTTTGAGCCAAATTCTACCTGACAACCTTGCCTCCACTGTTTTCAACTGAGCGCATTGGAGCAGCTCCCTTATGTGAAGGAAAAAGTAAAGCAAAGCACTCAACACTTGAATGATCAGATACCACCATAGTATACACTTTTCAGGTAGAGAAAAGGCCTGCCATAGGGGAAAAACAGGCTCATGCTTTCCCGTTACGCATCCCCAACGAAGTATTTTGGACCCAGAACACTCACGACATATCAAATCTAACAATAGCGTCAACATTCACAATATAAGTTCATATATCCTAACAAGGCAAAACACTGCACTTATGCCATTGAAAACGCAGTGATGCACTGACCTCCCACTTCATTTCCCAACAATGTAGGCTACTGTAGCTGCCCACACCAATTTTAGCTGAGGCATGGCTGCCACGATGCCAGACGATGTGCACTTCACTCGCAGTATCAAACAAAAGACAGTCCTTACATTGAAACATATCTACCATCGGGTTACCAGTTCCTCGAAAATATGATTCCTAAAAGACAAAATAACGAACATAACAAACACGAATGTCAACAAGAGATAAATAAGCGTCGGCTTCGGATTCTTTTCATTTAAGCGTAACTCAGGTAAGAATGACGTGAGTCAATTTCCGATGAGCATCGATAAGTTAATACGAGACAGTTCAAAACCATACGTTAGACGGGATCCATATTTCAATCCCAAGTCCGTCAACTAGGGCGAAAATTTCGACATGGTTTACGCACGCAAGTTCACGTTTTTTCTTTTAAGAAAATAGAGAGAAGAGATCGAAGAGAACGAACAAACAACAGTCAACATCCGGTTGCAAAATCAATAAAATTGCACACACTGAACACATAATGTCACTTAAGCCATGACATGAACAGATATTCAAATAATTTGATCCAATATCACCTAATAAAACCAGTCGAGTGAGTGGAGCTCACGACTGAAAAATACCCAAAATACCCAAAACAAAGCAGAATTCGGTCACACAGCGAACATAATAAAGGCTCACCGGACACCCCAAAAAAGAGCACAAATCACGCTAACATCACCAAAGGTCATGCATCACTCTGCGCAGTGAAGGCGTCACCACCGCAGACCACAACTATCCTATCCAAGCTAAAGGGGGCCAAATCTTACTTTTCCGGCAGCGTGAATCGGGAGCCAACCAAGCTGACAAGTCATGCGATCGTTTGGTTTCGTAGGGGATGATTTACAGTCAGCAATGGAGGACGTTTGCCAACCACACTACCACCACTTTTGGCCGGTGGCGGATCTCATGCAAGCTATCACCAATTTAGGAGAGGACACCGACAGCTGAAAGATCGGCCTTACCAGAGCACCCGCATGACTATTACTTGTACGGCTTCACATCAAAGCAAACTTCACAGGACTGAGCAAAACTAGACGAGTATAAGCAACAAAGGAGAAGAGAATTTATATTGGTGTTAAACATCGGCATGAGACCCCAGCGTCAAACCCAAAACATGACTAAGTCTTGACTTACATAATATGAAGAACCTCCGAACTGAAAATCCCTCTTCTGAAAAGTAGTCACGTGGGAATGTTTTCAAAGCATGCTTTGGGTTTAAAGGATGCATTAATAAAACAAAAAACAGCATACGAATATTCAGTTTGCAACGGTAATGCCTAATAAAAACAAAGCGTGCACCGGCCAGGTCATTCGGGTAGTTGAAACATGCGATGGGCAACCAGTGTTACTTAGCGACGCAGCCGTCATATTCTGGTGATATATCACCTATACCACCACCGTCTGTCCGTGGTTTATCTATATACAGGCGTGTCTCAGAAAATACCCTACTGCATGAGAAAGTAATTAGGATGGAATCTAATCTACGCACTATGCTGTTCTGACAAAAAACAACAGAATTTTGTATTCTTCTTTTACAAACATTTTCTAGACAATGCTAGTCAACGTCATCGAGCACACCTATGACCAGGGTGAGCTTTGGCCAGAGTTCAGGTTTGACCAGGTTGGATCCCAGAGATTATTGATATTGCTAGTGAAAGGATCCCGTGGGACATGATATCATCCCTGGCATTGTAACGCTAGAAAATCACTGAAAAATGTTAAGGGACATATCACCTGCACAATTCAGGCATATAGAGATTTCGGGGATTCGAGGTTTAGCAATCGACATAGCTGTTTGGCGACAACAACAATAGCATCCACAAAGCCAGGGAGGCATTGATTTTCAAGAGGAAAGTGGTGATGAAAAGATGGCAAACTTTGCCCACCTCTCCCAATTTTCGACTGCTGTGAACTATCTTACATGGAGTGTTAAGTAAGGGAAGGGAATGTTTGAAAAGATCGGGAGAACAAATGACCTTCAGCCGCAGAGAGCGTATTCGAAAGGTTTTTCATTTCACCAACGAATACGAGCAGACATGTCCCTACGTCCGCACGGGATGCGCGGCTTAGAAGATGGCGCGACTGTTTCTCAAATCACAGGCCCCGGGTTCAAGCCACAGGCCTCGGATTCTAGTCAAATGTCATGGGTTCACGTCCCGGCAGGTTGTCTGAGCACGAAGAATCTGAGCCCCTTCACTATTCTAGCAGGCAAGGGTTGGCGATGCCGTATGACATTGGCAATTGGTGCGTCGTTAAACTGCAGCAATTATTACCATCACCTGTGTGCGTGCATTGAATAAGGGTGCAACATCCCATTAATATTGTATCTTCACGAATGTGGGATATTCAAGCGCATAACGACTGCATACTCATTTGGGATCGTGTCGCAAAAAGCCTTACAAAAACATTATTTTCGCTACACTATTGTGTTTCAAGCACATACCAGAAGCAGTACATCAGACAAAATACCAAATAAACCATACCAGAGTAGTTCACGGTAGACAAATTGTCATTTTGTCTTACATTTAATGTCCTACGTTAGAGCCATTCCATAACCAGTGACGGCATAAACTGTCCTCCACACAGAAAGGCAGGAATACGAATCCGAGAGAAGGAGCGTGCCTTGTCAAATCTAAATAGCGGGACGAAAATACTGACATGCAATCCAAATTTTCAGATCCCCCAGGCATTTTTAGCGCAGCTCGCAACGGTTAGTACTCATTAATAAGTAGTCCATCTTTTATTCCTTATTCCAAATAGTTATTCCTGGGCCAGAAGGCAAAAAGAAACCCCCGAACTATGAGCATATATACCACAACTTCAACAGCATGCAGATCCAATAAATACGATACAGCTAGCCAGAGCCAACATAAATCGCGCTCTCTCCCCTGCCATACTTACCACAAGGACCTTCGCTAGCCTGACGAACGGCTCCTCGACGTTGGTGTTCTCTTTGGCCGATGTCTCGATGAAGGCGAAAATCTCCGGGTAGGTGTCCATCAGACCCTCGGTCTCCTCTACAGCCACCTCACGGTCCGCCTCCATATCACACTTGTTGCCTGGCGACCACCAGGTGCGTGAGTGGGCCATCTCCAGTGGCCGCGAACTAAGTCACTGCCAGTGGCTATTCTTCACGTGTATGACAGATTTCAAACGGTGCACCACGATATACCGCGGACAAACAGGCGCAAAATGCAACGGACTCCACGAGTCTAACTTATCTGTCGCGCCTCGTAAAAATGGACGTTGACAACAGTTATTTCTCGGGCCCAGCGGAACAGATGACTGCTCCGGTGACACGCGGCGAGGCCGTGCCATCGGGCGGTGCCACCGGACCGGTGGATCTATCTAAAGGCAGATCAAGCCCGTGCTCCCAATAACAAGGGCGCTGGTTGGTCAGCGGAAGTCCCTAGTCAAGGCGGGCACTACCCATTGAACTGCCATCTCCTGGGAAGGAGGCGGTCGAGGAAAACGCTGCCAGAGATCAGCTTCGATCCAAGGACCTCCCACACTTGACCGAGGCGTTTTAACCAACTGCGCCACGGCGGTGGTCACGTTGACAAGTTAGGTCGGTAGGGTAACCTACTTCTCATTAAGACATGAATATATTTGCGCAGAACTGGAAAATTTTCAACGCTTAATGTTTTAGAAACGATAGCGAAATGAGAAAACGATCCCCAATATGAAAATGCTTTGTGATATGAGGGGCATGCCGGCAACTAATGGGTGGAAGGTTCACTGACGGGACCTATTCATACAATTTCGGCGGAAGACACCCAATGCAAAAAAATCCAGCCTCTGTTTCAAAATCCTATGAGAAAAGAGAAACTACGAACATGTAAGACATTATTCAATTTTAATCATCTGCGTAATTGAAACATAACTTGGTATTCAATCACCGTATCCCACTTTAACCTTTCGGACAATATAAAATCAAGCATCCAATATTACAGATTTTCTACATGAAACAATCCCATATTTCTACCTATTTTCATTCCTGGCTTCGTCTTCATACATGTAACCTGCTAGTGGCTTTTCTCGCACGGTGAAAACTGATTCTATCACTATCGTATCCAGCGGCGTTGCCACCTGGGAATACGTACAAAATGGGTGTGAACGACTGTTTTTCCATCAACATTTCAAAAGTCCATCTCATTAGAAAATATCGGTATACTGTCCAAAGGACAAAAGATGAGGCGAAAATAAGCCCACATGAGAAAAATTTTCTGAAACTGCTTTCCAGGTCAGTTAGTCTAGTCGACTACAACGGAAATATCCACCGGAAACTGTGACCCATTCCCACCCCACTCTTTTCGGCCGGGAGCACCGCCGCCTACCATTCAGTCATACGCACTTAACTCTAATACAACCTGACCACGGCACACAAAGTCCGATTCGTGCTGACACGAAGCCGCGGGATACCGGCTCGTCCTGACGTGTCCCGTATCGACCCCGTTCCCGTAACCCGCCCGCTCTGAGTCACCGCTGCCGAGCGGTGCCGACTGACCGATCAGCACCACGGCCACGTTGGGGGAGGTGTAGCGCCGCACCTCGTCCATCCAGCGGCTGACGCTGGTGAAGGAGGACCTCTTGGTGACGTCGTACACTGCCGGGTCGGCCCGGGGGTCAGGGGATATACACCGCGGCGGTGGTGGAAGCAACCGTGAAACCAGTCCGGTTACAAAAGTCAATAATAAGCAGGAGTTTTACAGGTCCCAAAAACAGGTTTCTAGCCTCAACCCGAACTGTCACCTCCAGCAAAATCACTGTACCGTCGCCCCAAAAGACAAGAACATATGTAACGATATTCCAACGATCCAAAGGTATTGATTGAAATCCAGTCTCTCACATTGGTGGAACCTCAGTCTCCCATACTGCGTGAAACTCAGTCTCTCACTTTAACGCAAATTAAGTCACTCACCCTGACTGAACCAGTCTCTTACACTAATTACTGAACCTCACATTTTCACACTGACTGAATCTCAGTGCCCCACACTGACCGAACCTCAGTCTCCCACACAAACTGAGCCTCAGTCTCCCACACTAATAACTGAACCTCAATATCCCACACTGACCGAACCCTCAGTATCCCACACTGACTGAACCTCAGTCTCCCACACTGGCTGAACCTCAGTACCTCATACTGACTGAACCTCAGTACCTCACACTGACTGAACCTCAGCCTCCCACACTAATAACTGAACCTCCGTTTTTCACACTAACTGAAACTCACTTGTTCACACTAACTGAACCTGTCTCTCACCGATGATGACTCCGTGTGCGGACCGGTAGTAGCTCTGCGTGATGGTACGGAACCGCTCTTGGCCCGCCGTATCCCATATCTGAAGCTGAAACAATGCATAATAAAGTATACAATAAATATTTCCTTTCATACCTGTGCTTCCACTGAGCACAGTCAAAACTGTCCTTAGACACACATGACCCGAGTATCAATTTGTTGCATAATAAAAAGCACTGCAGTTTTTGGAACAAGAAGAATAAATCATCTGACTCTTATGTGGTGACATCATATTTTTTTCCAATCCAAGCATACCTAACACAGGAACAGAGCATATCTAGCATATAGGAGCATATGTAACGCAGCAACATAAGAGCATGCCGGCCCGTCACGGACACCTTACCTTGACTTTTTTACTTTCAACCTGAATAGTCTTCATAGAAAAATCTACTCCAATTGTGCTAGAATGTCGCTCTATAAAGTTTCCAGACTTGAAGCGAGTGACGACGCATGTCTTCCCTACACCACAGTCACCAATGAGAACCACTTTAAAGAGAAAATCAAACTGGTCCTCTTGAACTTGCGTCATGGCTCTGTGGAGAATTTGACAAACATCTTAGAATACATGGCGAAACAGTGACTTCGACAAAAAACTAGAATGCACAAAAATGACACAACTTTTCAGTCAGGTTACTTGTAAGGTCACTTGAAAACAGGGCATCGCCACCGGCAAAAATGGCGGGAGAGGGGGAGGGCGTTAGTGAAATTTTGGAACCTCAATGAAATAAAACTATCCTTTCTTGAACCCAAAACTTTTCGGTCTTGAACTCCTTGTACCCTTTCGCTCCTACTCGTAATAACATTATTTTTTTCAGAAGCCAGCTGATATAGGAAATGTTTCGGACGAAAACGGGGGGTGGGGGGGGGTGGGGAGAAGATCCGGTAGACGTACACATGTACAGCTAACTTCCTCAGGCCATCCGCCAACAGGGCCTAGGAAGATTCAAGTACGAGCTGAAAAGGCCCCTGATTGAGACACAGCGACAGAACCACGGCACCAGGTGACGTTTGGGTTGTGCTTTTAGTGACCAATTTCTATTGCCTTCTCGTTATTTTATATAATTATATTACATATTTTGCCATTATTTTCCTATCAACCATATCAACATGCTTGCATGTGTGAATGTTTGACATGTGTGATTACGTTACATCCATTTTGCTTCACCTTTTACGACTCGAGGCGTAGAATAGCCATGCAGTGTATGGAAACGTCTTATAATGTCAAATAAATAAATAAATACTTAAGGTTCTTGGCAATTATATGGCACATACTGCACGACTTGCACTTTTTAAGAAAATGAATTAGAATATAATGACTTTTTTTACAATACCCGCGACGATGTTGTTTCAAATGAAGAAACATCGAATGGTAAAGCCGCTTCTACCTGCCCATTCTCGTATCTGGGAAGATGAAGTGATGAATGATTTGGCACCCCAAAGACCTGTCAAGCGATATGCATCTTGGCTATAGGCATTATTATTAAAAAATAGCAACCTATAATATATATATTATATATATATATATATATATATATATATATATTTGTTACTTTGGCAACAAGTTTTCAATCAAACATTGATGGTTGAATGCCCGAGCATATGATGCTTTTATCGCCTGTTTTTTTCTCGTTTTTTCCAGTTCTCTGATTTGTCGCTTACTATTGTTGGAAAGTTTATGAATAAAACACCCGTATGTGGAATTGTTTGACATGTTTCGAAAGATTCAACTTTCATCATCAGAAATACAATAACACAAAACATGAAGACTAATCGGATGTCGTTCGAATACTGTCCACATTACAAAGAATCTAAGCTTTTTTGAATTATTCACTAAAAACACTGCAAATGACTTTCAACAAGCTGAAGTTAACTAGGCTGGAGAGAGAATAAATATGTTTAAGTTTAAGGGTTACATCTCTTTTGCGAATATAGAAATTACACGAACGGTATCGCAAAAATTAAAATACCATGTAAGGTTACGATCAAATTCATACACAATTCATAATGACGGCTAAATACAAAAAAGCACAATGAATGAAGGAGTGAATGAAGATTAATAACTTAAAGTGAAACTGCGAAACATCATGCGGAATACAGCATTAGAAGGCACTGCCGAAAAGGTGTGGCTCAGCAGTAAGCTTCAGCTGTTTGTTGATCACTGGTAACTCTTGGTTTACCCAGAGAGCTTCCAGGATCCAAAGCTTTTGCTGGCTGGGGTTTGAGTCTAGGACTGTCACATTATCTTCTAAATCTTGCCTAGATATTTGGTGTTTGTGTTGGTCCATCATGTGCTGGTACGGGGCGTGTACGCCCTGGAGGTGCATGGTCATGCGGCGAGATAGCGTTGTTGTTGTGGCGCCTATGTAGTCTACAGGTTCTGGACGGCGCTTGCAATCGCTGTGGGGGCAGGAGAACCTATAGACTACATTTCGTCGCATGTAGCCATTCTTCGGGTGCAGGTTATTTCGCATCACCAGATTTGATACTTTCCGACTTTTGTAATAGATGATGAGTTGGAGATTGGATCTTTCTTCCACAGGCCTGACGTTTTCTCTGATGATTGATTTTAGAACTCGCTCATCAAGCTTATAGGATGGCGATATTGGGCCTTCATAGTAAAGCTTGATTGGCACTGTTGTTGGGTGTGTCGCATGGTTTTCAGGCTGCTGGTGATGGTCAATTAGGTCCTGGGTCTCCTTATCGACTTCTGTGTTAGAAAAACCGTTGTTGATCAGCATTTGCTTGATGGTGTTGAATTCTTCGTTGCAGGCGCTCCAGGTGCTACAGTACTTCAGTGCGCGGCGGATGTAGGCTCTTATGGTACCTTTGCGATATCGTTCAGGACAATCACTTGCGCCGTTCATGCACGGTCCGTTGTTGGTGGGTTTTCTTAACACTTTTGTTTGAAATTTTCCGCTCGAAGCATCGATGTCGAGGTCTAGAAATGGAAGTTTTTGGTTGACGCCGTACTCAATTGTGAATCTGAGGACAGACATCTCTTCGAGTGCACTTTACGTACGTACTTATGTACGACATCCGATTAGTTTTCATGTTTTGTGTAATTGTATTTCTGATGATGAAAGTTGAATCTTTCGAAACATGTCAAACAATTCCACATACGGGTGTTTTATTCATAAACTTTCCAACAATAGTAAGCGACTAATCAGAGAACTGAAAAAAACGAAAAAACAGGCGATAAAAGCATCATATGCTCGGGCATTCAACCATCAATGTTTGATATATATATATATATATATATATATATATATATATATATATATATATATATATATATATCGTTAAATAGAGATTTCTTTGATTCATTAGTTTCAAGATTCGATCAATGTAGGGCAAAATATAAAAAACGTTCCTGAAAAATATTCCCAATAAAGCATGAGTTTTTCTTCCGTGAAAGGACGAAAATGATACCTCAGGTCAAGCTAGGTCATATGCACAGGTTAGAGAGCTTATAACACTGATCTCTTATGCCGTCGGTCGTATCAAGCCTGCATAAGGGACGCCACCGGTAAAAAGCGAGTGGCCAGTCAATACTTAGCACCCTGCTGACAAAACACTTTCCTATCTAGAACCAAACCCTCATCGGATTCGGGCTCAGTGCTGCCTTCCAAACTGGTTGGTTGCAATTTTTGAATTATACATTTTATCCGAGTTTTTCCCAGTACGGCTGTTGGAGTCGGAGTCTCACTGAAGTCATCAATGGACTTGTCACGGAGACCAAATTTAATATCAATTTGGCTGAAAGCTCATTATAGGGTTGCGTGCCCCGGATCTTGTATGGTATACATATCTAGAGGCCCTAGCACAGAGCTGGTGTAAGCAGAGAGTGGTCAAGGTAGGGGGTGTAACTGTGAGCGCAGGCAAGGGCCTGTGGACAGGACAAACGCTGTGCGAGCGTGCGGTGACCCACGAGGGCGTGACTGCGTGATAGAGTAATCATTGTCATACGCGTCGGGAAAGGGGGGGCAGGGGGCCTGGCCCCCACTATTTGGCCAAAAGTTTCCTGATATCCGTCAAAATGAAAGAAACCCGTACATTCTTATAACCAGCCGCTGCAGAAGGCAACGAGAAGCCCAAATTCGAACAGTTTTTGGTCCTGACGTTGAAAGTTCTTTGTCAGCATCAGGTTGAAGTTTGGCTGCCCCCCCTCATTTTTACCAGTGGCGACACTTATGATCATTGTGGCCATATGGGACCGCCCGCGACAGACGGTACTTTTAGGATGCTGAGGATAAATAGTGACATCGCACGCTCAGGCCACTCTGGGGAGTCGCGAGATATCTGACGTGACGTGGCCGATGGAGGCGACAATTTGGTATATATGATGTTTTAAAAATATATTTTGCTATTTTATGATAATGGCGTTAGTTTCATCTGTGACATCACCCTGCATGCTTCTGGACATTTGACGTTCGCTGCGTATGTGCACCGCATCAGAAGGGGAGCATAAATGGGCTGCTCATCCACCCTTTGAGGTTTGGTTCAGACACACATTCGTCGGAACAATATACTGTGTAGATGGTGGTTTTGTCCATTTGTTCAACACATCTAGTGAAGTTCAAGAAATGACTTTGACTGAAAGCCACTATAGGGATTGAACGTTTCGATGAGACCGGAAAAGTCTATGGACATTGAGCAATTTTACATGAGCCCCTTTTTAAAAGCAAATACATTAAAAGGTTCAGAAATTTTCCCTAAGAAATTTGGGATAATACATCTGCCCTGACCCTATACTAAGTCGCCACAGGTCTCACAACTTATTTTGCATAGGGAACGCTAGATCAAGCAATGACAACCTACATCCACTTTTCCATATGTTCAAGTAGACAGAAAAGATGAAGCATACATTGCTGTGACAAATAGCTGCAGAAACACAAAACTCTAATATGGAAACCGGTCCCTTGATTTTTGATTATCAACATCAGTAAAAATACATTTTGAGAAACAAAGTGGGCAAAAACGTGGTGGTAAGAGGCGGGGGGCAGTTAACCCTACTTTTCCAGGCCTGGTGGTCACCTCACCAAGGTCGAAATACTTTTTTGTTGTAAATAAGTATGTAGCCTCTGCCTGGACAGAATAAGAATGACATGACCAGCCATCATCACCAGTCAGTCTTTATAATTTTGACTAGGCTGCCTAATTCATAAACTGAACATAGCATACCTAACTTAGCAAAATAATGCCTCAACCTGCTATTTATGCTTACACTACAACCTTGTATGTGTACTGTAGGTAACAAGGGCGGGCGCAGGAGCGCCGTTTGGGGAGAAACTCAGGAAAAATAGTAAAAACATAGAGTTTTTAAAGAAAATGGGCCAAAATTTCACCATTTGGGGTGGACATGGCCCCTTGCCCCCCCTCTGTGACTGCCAGTGGTAGGCAATTGCCTCACTGTGATAAACTGGTCTGAAATATCTATTGGGCCCCTAAGTGGTGGATAGAAGCTATCTAGTATGTTCACCAAATGAGAGCCGAAAAGGCCCTCGACAATAAATGCAGGACCAAAACTTTGATCTGGGCTCAAAGTAGAACAAAGGCACTCTATGCAACTCCAGCACTTCAATCAAATCCTACTAGCCAAAGTTACATTATCTGAATTAATCAAGAATTTTTTGAACGGTTATATCAAGGTGCACATCTAAGAAATATGGACAATCTGGGAAATAGCATACCACAGTGATCACACATATTGGCAAAAAAAAATAAGGGTTCCAGATGCTTCATACAGGCAGATAATATAAGTTGAGCTGCAGTTGCCAGGCCTGGGTAGTATGTGTAACAGGCAGGTGTATAGGCACCTTATATCCAGTTTGAGTATGTGTATTACTCAGAGCATTCCAATTGGTTTCACAAATTGTTCACCCATTTCATTTCTCAACCTGTGCAATTTAAGTCATACCATTTCAATCATACCAGCCAGTCTGCAAAGTATGGCAGCAGGCCAGACGAGTCACACCAGCCATCTAAAATTCTCGCACCACCAGCCTCCAAAAATTTGCACCAATCTGCCACATACCAGGGAAAAAATGCACCCATTCCTTCCCCTACAATGCAATGCTACCTCAATCATTAGTCAGTTAGTTAAGGACTTTTTATAAGGCCCTCTCCTGTGTCTTAATAGCCATTCAGTCATTATTTGTTTAGTTTAAGTGTCACTAACCTCGCAAATTCGCACCAGGTTGATAAAATTCGCACCACTTGGTCCTGTCTCCAAGGGCACTCGCACCGACGAGATCTCGTCGAAAATGCCATACTTTGCACACTGGCATACCAGTTTGTTTTCAGCAACTCAAAGAGCATAAAAGGTCAAAATTGGCTGAAACACTGGTAGCCACAACAGGAGATCTAAGTTGAAGCCCACTTCCATCATCAAAACATATAATTGATGGCAAATGTTAGGTGAAGAAGGTGCCTCATTATAGTACAGACCTCATGTTCAGACTGGGAATGATCTCAGGCATGCAGCCATTCCCTGAAAGCACTTCAACATCAAGCTGCTAGAGGTGAAGCAGATGTCAGTGGGGATTTTGGTCGCCATCCTGCTCACGATACCATGAATGGATCTGGCCTGGCACCAATGACAGTGCAAGTACACCCATCCTTTTTATCATGCAGCACATAAACACTTTGATTAGCAGCACCATTGGCCACATATAAGAGCCCTGGGGTATCCCTGACATATGTTTGCACAGCTAATCTCAGGGAGCCAAGCTGTGCAGAGGGGAGGGGTTGGAGGATAAGGGCTGATGAGTGACACATATTGTCCCTTCGCAGAAAATTGTTTGTGTTTTTACCAATTTCAATCAAGATGTGCATGGAAGAAATACATGTGTGTATGACTTCGAGAAGAATGCCAGGAGGCTCAGGATGGCATGGGAGCAGTCAACATGACAATTCCTTGAAAGACAATGACTGAAAAACTGAACGTGAGGAGAGTAGTTGATAAAAAATGGCTTGATTCTGCACAGAACACAGCCCCTGCCGACTCCATCTATGGCAACCGTAAAATGAGAGAACAGTGTAAAAGATTTAATTTCCACGAAGAGAACGACGACGACGGAGCAGACTCAAGGCGATCAGCGCAAGGGAAAGCAATAGAGACACTGGTCTTCCCTCTATTACAATTTTGCGTTCGAAAAGTAATTACCGCGTAATAAATGTCAACATGGTCTGCGTTCGGGTCAAGGCCCTAGAGAGAGAAGGTAGAACGCTCCGCTTCCAAAACATGGCAACCGCTTGTTTTCAAGGTCATTATTGTTATTGTGGAGTGATGACGAAAGATCAACCAAACAAACCGAAACTCCCCGTCCAGAGAGCATGGAAGGAGGTGAGATGGAGACTTGTTATTGGCTGTGGTGGGTAGATGCTGGGTAGGGTGGTATTGTAACGTAGTTTTCTGGATAGAGAAATGATCGAGGAATATGTCCAGCCTAGAAAATGAGAGTTTTGCATCATAGCTTGTCACTAATACCTATTTAAATTCGGGGATGCGTAAGTGGCGCGTTCGAGTTTGATAATATGCGAAGAGTTTTTAGCATTTTGGGAGCCTGGAAATCGTATTTGATGTGTCAGTAGGATGGGATGGTGATTTTTACATTCTGTGGACCTGAATTGGCAGGCCCAATCGAGATTTAGCAGGAAAATGTGTGATTTTTCATATCAGAATATTAAGTTTTCCATGTGGCCCTATTGCCATTTATTTACATCATCATCATCTTTTTATTTCATTTTTCATATTGATAGGGAACAGAAGTAAGGGAACAGAACAGCAAAAGAAGACATGAGCAGGGAAAAGCAATAAGGAGCAACAAAAGGAAGACATTTATAGGTATACAGCATTAAACAAAAGAAATCTGGCGAATACGTAGTTAGATTAATGCAAATGATCAATATAGGTAGAAAAAGGAAAAACATAAGCTGCCAAAGAAGGAGCAATACACACAGAAACAGCAAAAAATAAAGGAAAAAACAAAATTTAATGTCAAACAGAAAGACTGATAAAACATAACAAAAACGAGATGAGCCGATACAAAAAAACCAAATAATTATGTGTGGTTTATTCATTTTGACCTGTCCTTTCCATTTGATTAACTGATATTTCCTCTATTGCATGATTCTTATCAATTGGTTTCATATCATCCAGCCAATCTGGTCATATTTCAACCTGTATTATACTTACACTACACTGCTATTCTTGCATGCAATACATACATAGGCAAGCCATGACTATAATGGATGCTGCCCTGAAACCCAACAAAATGCATATTCAATACAATTTTAAATATAAAAACATCCATTTTTGGACTGAGTGCCCTTACATGTTTAATGAGCAGTGCTGAATTTAATGTTGTACTTGGAAGTTCTCAGAATTTATTATGTATTGGAATTGTGATCTCCCACCACATAGGCATGCATCAGCCATGCTTTGTTGTGGATGCATGTGTTGGCATGGGCATTTATAGTATTTTGTGTTAATAAGAGCAGTGTTGCAGCGCTAAAAGGGTATCTCTAATGTATTAGCAATAGGAGATACCCCATTTTCTCTTGCACAGTGGAGAGGTCACATGCTGAAATAGGTTCTCCAGAAAGTCACCCACTTTTGTCAATTACTATGGTCAATAGTGGATATTTCTCTCAAATGCAAATTTTCTCTTTCTTTGTCATGATGTAACTTTGTGTATGGTGAGGAGGAAATGCTGCTGATAATTTTAAATGATTTGAAATTTCAGCCTCAGCATACTCAAAAGCTTGTTTAAGAAGAAGCTTTAGTGCTTTGCAACAAACCAACTGCTGAAGTAATGGCAGGAGCATTGAAACTATGTTCAACATTGGGGGGGCAGCGGGAATTTTCAAGTCATTTCTTTCCTGTCAACACCATAGGGTTAATGGTTAAGAATCATGAAAGTTGGGGGGGGGCAACTGCCCCCCTGCCCTCCTGGTTCCTACGCCCCTGAGTAATGGTGCTGCCAACTTTTAAAAGGATCAGGAAATCCCTACTGTTGTCACTTGGTATTTGAACCTTGGTTGATAGTAATGAAGCTAATGCTGCATTCTTTGAAGTATTCCAAACTGAGTGAGGCTTGAACCTTGGATACTGTTGAAGCATGTTATTGCCTTTTATCTGCTTTCTTTAGGACAAAACTTTAGGTTGTTTGTTGGTTGATCAGCTTTTTCTTGTTTTATGTACATTTTGTCCCTTTGCTTACCTATAGACTCCAGGCAAGCTGGAATATGAACTAAAACTGCAATGGTGGCATGGAAGTTAAACAATATAAAAAAATAGAGCTGTGAATAAAGTTAATTTCCTGTGTAAAAGATATGAACACAGACCATGGTTGTTTTGCACGGTTTCTGTCTAATTTATAATGAGTTTGCCCAGCCATGTCATGAAAAACATTCACATAGGCTTTCCTCTTGTGTTTCTGCTTCCTTATTTGGTGCTAGATCCATCGAGAATTTAAATATGTGCGGAGGTTTGTGTAGCCTCCCCAAAAGCTGGGATTCTGTGCTGGCCTTTGCTTCTTGTTGAACTATTGGTCAGCGCTCATACTTGGATCCAGTGGGTGGGGGGCAGGTGTCATACCGATCGACCCTCGTCGCCCCCAAAAGGTAGATGCCCCCTTCCACCTGAAAGGTTGATGGTGCCCCTTTGAAATGTCGTTCCTTCGATGCGAAAACCGGGTGCCCACTGATAGGTTGGCGCCCACCCGATTGGTTTTTCCGGTCAAAACCTGCGCCCCTGGTCCGGATGGCGCCCTGAATTGACAATCCTGAACCCAGCTCTGCCAGCTCTCATGAATTACTCAAATATCAGGCAGGTATTAGCAAAAATCATTTTTACATTACTTTAACTTTGCATAAATTCGCTGAAACATGCCTATGGCTGGTGGCACGATTCAATCTTATTTCAACCGACAGCCTCACTCAACCATCCTTTTTCTGCCTTTGCTTAGATGGTATGGATGGAAATGGTAATATCACCTTAGATGGTCGATAATCATCTCTGCAGGGGTCCGGAAATAGTCTTGTCTAATGTGACTGCAACAGTTTTCTCCGGGTTTGTTCCTCTCTCGATAGTTTAATGCAATTTTGCATGTCCAAGCAACGTCAATTATTACACTTTTGGAATTTGCCTGTTTCATTCTTGTAGGCAGACAGGAAATACAAAATTTACTGATTCTTCGCCTATTTTAAAGCCCACTCAGAACGAAACACATTTAAATGAATGTCGATTGTCTGCTGTTATGTCTACCCGCCGCTCTGAATAAGCGTTAATGTCTACTTGCTCTTACAGGAAGTCTTCGCTGCTGGCATGCTCAGGAGGCGATGCGTAACTGACATTCGAGTTGGCAAAACAAAGCCTGCAAGAACGTTTTCGAAACTGAAGAAGAGAGCACATTCAGCCTACTAGTGTCGTCCGTACAATGTAGGCTGTGAACTATGAGCAACATTTCCATGGTACATTGCCCGTTTGTTGTTCAAGCATGAGTTGTTGGTTGAAATAAATATATTAAGCTCTTATTATAATTTTTTAGTCTGGTCTGTTCATGCAAGTTAGCGTTTTCAGATGTTAAAAGAGACGCAGCGCACCGTTGTCCCTCATGCCTCCACTCGGCGCTGACGTCCACTGCATTAAGGATCTCGTCAAAGATAGCACCATCGGCCGGAGACGGTGTTCCGCCACTTCGTTTCGTGGTTTCCGTTCAATACTGCTTCAGCGAGAAGAACCTCACATAAAATAGTCATTTGTTAACTTAACAAGTGATATATATTCAATAAGTGCGTCCGGTGAATATTCGTCGGCAACGGATACGACATGACCAGCTATGTCTCAAGGTACATCACTACAGCAGGGAAAAGTTTTTTTACGAAGATTGATGTGCCCAAATTTGGAAACATGTTGGTACCCCGACATTTAAACAGAAAGTATAGAATGAGGCATGCAATCTATATATAATGAGGCATGTGGCCCACGAATCTATTGGACTGCCCCGAACGAAGTTCAAGACATTAGAAAATGGAAGCACAGACTTAAGGGACATTTTTAACACCGCTTGCAGGTTTCACTTGAGGTGCCCAAGGACATACCAGTCCACACCTGTGCAAAATTATGCAGGAACTGGTATTTTACGCGCCCAATTATTGCTTTAATAAATGTGACAGGAAAAATGACACTTATGCGATAAAATTTCATGCAGGTAACGATACCGCTTACGAGTGTATCAGACAAGCTGAACGATTAGCGTCACAGCTCCATGTTCAATGTACAAATTGAAGAATATCACTTTGCATCACCCTCATGAGTTCAGCGCACTTTCCCCGACATTTTCGGAAGTGTCTTTGCACACCATGATTTTTTGCGGACACTTTGTCCTCGCGGTCATTGTAGTTTCGTCCACGTTTGACCGTGAGGGAGAGAAAATAACACAAAGTCAGGTCGGATGAGAAGGGAGGTTACTGCAGCACGGCGAAATTCTTTACCGTAGACTGTTGGATGCTCAGAGAATTGAGGAGATGCATTGCCATCAGTCGTCCAAGAAGGTGCCGGAAATTGTCTTGTCACAACTCTCGCCTCTTCTTCCCCAACGAACGAGAAGTTTACTCGTGACAGAGCAGACATCAGCATCATACTCAGTTTGCGTCCATACACTGAGGGTAAAGTCGAACGGCGTCGAACCGACGATAACGACACCAACCAGGCACTACGCACTCCTCACCTCAGCTTATCTGTGTTGCGATTCGGACGAAAGTGTGGCCATCGACCAGGATGGCACAGCGGGAAACCAGCGGATTCCCCATCCAGGGAGTCGTCTCACGCATTACCCATAATATTGCAGGTAGAGAAAGTTCATCACATGAACAAGCAGTACTGGAATACTATCACCATTAAACGGCGCTGCACGAAGCTGCGGTGGCTGACTGGGCGGCTAAGAAGATAGTGATGCAGTCCGTTTCATAATTTGCCACGGCCGAGCACAAGTAGAATATCTTGGCACGGTAGCGAGAGCACAGCTGTCCGGCTGTAATCTTGTCACTAGCCACTCAGAAGATCTCTAGTTCGAACGTGGAGAGCTTCCGTTTTCGTAGCAATCTGCTGCTTATGGTCACAGTGAGGACAAAGCTGAGAGCAGAGGTAAATGTTACCGAGCTCTGTGTCGGCCCAGTACCCGCAGGTACCCCGATATACCTACCCTGCAGCCTAGCACCTGATGAGAGAAAGAGAAACGTCAGTAAGGAGAAGACTGGAGCAGTGGTGATGAATTTGAGCTGCCTCATAATTCATCACCTGTTGTCCTGAATAGTAAGGAGTGCATATGAAAATTGTTTGCATGTTGGAATTATTGTTTTTGGATGTTGGAATTTTGCATACATATTTATTAACATGGACAGTTATGAAAATATGACTCAAATAATATGTGTTGTTCAATTGTCTGAGCATAATTTCAGCGAGCAGTTCCGAGTAATACCTTCAGTGAATGTCAAATAAATACAATTAAAATACTAAATGGCAGATCGGTCACCCATGTTCTTCAACTTATTAGCTTAGAATGACTTCTTCTGAGCGAGTTCAACACAGAAAGCCAAAATGGAGCAGAAAAAAGCAAAAACAACACATAAGCACATTTAATGAAAACCACTGCAAAGGCTCTTCAGAGATATCCTGAAGACCAAAATAAAAATCAATGAGATTGAGCTAGAACCACTCATATCTTGTTTTCAATAATTAAGTGCCCAAACTGGAACCACCTCATCACAAAAGCTTTTCATAGCATTTTTATTATTTTCAGTTAAAATATGGATGGCATAATGATAAAAAATTCATTCAGCTAAAGCCTTCTTTAGTTAGAGTTGGAAGCCTTCTAAATAGAGTTAGAAAATTTTAATTTGCAAATAGTAGCAGTATGACTGAAATTTGAAAGTGCTCCAGAAATGATTAAGTTAATATTTTGAGTGACACAGGCATAGCCGTTATTTACAACAAGAAAATTAGTGCACACCCATAGAGTGCCTGCACCCTAAGGACTTCATAGTTGAGCTCAGTTCATACTCCCTGCCCAGTTGCATAGATTTGAAGCATCACATGTTTATTACGCTCTCATCACACTAGGGTTAAAAGTAAAAAAAACTATAAAAACGGAATCAACATTACATCACCAGCGGACACAAGCTACGACAAATCATCCAGCAACTGGGCGCCATCAGGCCCCTTGGTCCGCAGACGCTGACACTGACACCTAGCTCAGCAGGAACAAGACTCTGGATTTGCATACAAAGACCCTGTTCCCATGCACAATGCTGATCAGGATTACATGATTGATCTGGATGCATTTACAATATGGACAAAACATTAGGAAATGGAAACCAAAGTTTCAATCTGATTGTCATCTATCCATATCCAGCCAGGTCTGGCAGCACATAGCAGTGTGACGTTGAATATTTTCCGTACACTGCAAATGGAAATGAGAGTAGTCTGCTGAGAGTAAAGCTTGCTTTATTAAAAAATTATACCCAACCTTAAAAAAGTATTCATTACACAACATTCCTTAAAAAAAACTAATATTAAATACAAAGAGGAAACGGGCTTGTACACATAATAAGCCATTGTTTCTAAGAAAAATTGTACATTTCAGTGAAGGGAGTGAAAGGACATATCAATGGGGCACTAGAGATGTAGCCAAAAAAAGAGATAAAAGACTATTCTATATGTCAATGTCAGAGCTCTATCCATATCCATTGAACCTATTCATATACAAGCCAGTGTGGTGATAACCACAGTTGTTGCATCCTGATTCTCAGCTCTAGCCTGGTTGGTCCATTGTGCATGGGAACTGGGTCCAGCAGCAAATGAAAGTCGATTACAAATGTAGGACAAATCATACAAATGGTTTTAAGGGACAACAAAAAGGAACAATAGGGACTGCATAAACACATTATTCTACATGGAGAGAAAACAGTCTGCCAGACTACAAGAAACATTGCTAACCCATAAACAGAAATAAGTAGGTGCAATTCACTCTATAACCTAAGGTGTAGAAGCTAATAGTGCATAAATAGGTGCCATTTACTCTATTACCTTATGTGCAATCCTCCTTTATTCCAGGTGATAAATATTCCTGCGCCAGATTCGTAATGCTCCATTCAACACATAATTACTATAAAACAACATAGAAAATCCCGAATATTTGTGACTGAAATAATTTTACAGTCATTTCTCTACCAGAAAAACTAAGTTTCATGGCCCTACTCCCACGGATAGTGCAAGAGAACACACAAAAATCCCACCCGAATCACAATCCCCACCCACTTATCATGGAGCCGTCCTGTTGCATGGTTGACCTGACGTCATCGCAGCCGTCAGAGGTCGCCAAACGGTTGCCACTTTCCGCCAATGCTGAAGGGCCGGAGCGCACCCCCGGTTCGGGCATGGAATACAGATACCTGGAACGGAAGGCTCGTTGATTTCTGGGATGCTTTTGTGGGGCTCATTAAAAAGAATTGGGTAAATAGCCAAGAACATTAAAATATAGACGGCAGTAAATATTCAACAAAAAACAGGCCTTTGCGCGTGCCTTACTTCAACCCAGAGGAAACAGCTACTACTGAGGTATTAGTTATCCAATACAAACCTAAATATTTGCATAATAACCATAAAATATGAATGCAAAATCAGCGTGAGCCCGGATTCGAACCCGGAACACTACGATTGCTAGACAAGCGTGCTGCTAACTGCGCTATTGAGCGACGAAATTACCATTATGAAGATGAAAAGTTCGACGCGTGGGATTCGAACCCGGGATATTTCGATTACTAGACGAGGCTTAACACACTGCGCTATTACCGCGCTGGGCCGCGCGCGCTTAAAACATGTTATAATACAAGTTGAGCTGCAGTATCAGATTCTGATTTCTCCTTCGCTTTGCTCTAAGATTTTGGGTATTTCATGCCTAAAATGTATTTTAGCGGACGCACCACAGATTGGGCTTTCCGAAATGCATGGTCGTTTTCCTGTGCAAGCCACGGTTTATAAGTTATGAAGCATCAAAGTCATCGGCCACCACATCTCCCATAGACTTTACATTGGTCCTTACCGAGCTTTACTTACCGAAGGATTTTTTCATGTCCTAGATTGGCACCCAAAAGCGGGGCGGGTTTGCATTGAGGTCTCCATTCCAGGTATCTCTATTCCATGGTTCGGGTGTTTGAGAATCAAGTAGTTTTCCTAGTTTAAATAAACCCGAACGTATCCTCAAATAAAAGGCTTCAAAAAATCACAATGTTGAAACTTTTAAAGAAAATTTTGTCGCATTTTTTTAATAAAAATATTTAAATTCTGGCTTTGATCAAAATTTGTAGAGTTTAAATCAATTTTAGAAAACAGAATTCAGTACAACTTGAAAAAATTTGAAGCAGCTATCGATTGTCTACCAAAATCTAGTACTATTCCAAAGTCGCGTGAGTTTGTAGACAGATCGCAAATGGAGAGAGTTTGATATTCGTCCATGTAAATTATTTTTGGAGGGGTTTCGGCTTTTTGGTTTTCTGGCGCTTGTGCTGGTGTTTTCGGTAAGTGTTGGGTTCTTGCAATGATCTGATACAGTTTTTGTGATACGTGAATATGTTTCCTTCTTTTGTTAATCATGGATAGGTATGGATAGATATCACCTCTGGTATCCTGTGACCCATGGGCTGCGGATTTCGAGGAAGATCACTCACTTGGCCTACTGGTTCCATTAGCGGCCACCTCTTTACAAACTGTGTGTGCCTGAACTGATAATTTGCTTGTGCAATATGTTGGCTCAGCCCCCCAAGCTGTTTAGCTGTTGGAAATGTAATCTGCAGAACATGGCAGGGCTCCCGACAAGGTGTTTTGGGGGCAGCTCAAATCCTGCCCCAATATATCTTTGGTTGCTTGGACAGGATTGTACCAGGGCATACATTTTTGGTTGATACTATAGGAAGGTCAGTAAAGAAAACTTCTGTTTTTTTCTCAATTTGTGCCTCTCTGTCCGCATTAGTGTGTCAATGCTGCCTAGTGTTAGTTTCTGCCCCAAAGTTTGGGGAAATCTACCTGAGGCTGCCCGGATAAAATCTCATTTAAATTTGTGACATTTTACAGGCTGCTGCAGTATTTTTTTACATTTGGCCCTCATGTCCTTAATAATGGTGACATACAAAATTTATATCACTTGATGTACCTGTTTTTTGCCAGGAAACATCAGAAATTGTGTTCCAGATCAAGCCAATCACTTCAACAAAAATGTCTGCTGTTATAACTAGTTTCTAGTTGAAAACCAAAAAAGGTTGATCACAAGGGCTTAGTTTCCATTGCCAAAATGTCCCAGATAGGACCACTAATCAGGATACACTATGGAATTGTTGAGTCCTTAAAAATGTTACTTCCCAAGCACAATTAAGCAAGGGCTGTGGCTATAAATGTGTTAATTTTAATATTTTTGTGTGTGATGTGTGGCAATCACACAGTGAGGATTAAGACCAATCAAATTGCTGCAACCATATGGAAATAGATCCCTTCATGGTTTGAAGTAAGGTCTTAGTGTCCTTTATTTTGAACTTCAAAGTTTGTCGAAATTTAATGCTAAGAGTTTTGAGTGAAAGGAAAATTTCAAACAGTGGTTTCTTGACACTTCAAATCTGCTATCTCACTTTAGCACCATTATAAAGGTGGGACACTTAAGGTGCTAGGTACATAAAAATAAAGATGTTCAGATGATTTTCAAGCTTGGTTATTGATCATGTCCCGGCTTTTTTCAAACATTTTTGTGCCTCCCAACCTCAACACATTTTTGGCATATTTGCACCACATATTCACATAGTTACACTATGAACACATCAAATGTTTTCATTCGTACCCTTGCACAAAAATTGTGCCTGTACACTTTGTGTCACATGCCCCACTGTATGATATGGCAAGGCTATCACAATTTCTAGGGTCCTGCTAATTAGATGACTGCTTGGTTGAAACAAAAAAGGCTAGCACCCTCAGGGCAACTGGTGGTTTTTATGGAATGGTGGATTTATTTGAAGGCAGATCAATCCTGTGTTTCCAATAACAAGGGCCGGTTGATCAGTGGAACTCCCATGTTGAAGCAAGCACTACCCAGTTGACTGCCATCTACTGGGTGGGAGGCAGTTGGGGAAAATGCTGCCAGAGATCAGTCTTGATCCAGGGACCTCCCACATGCAATGGTGACACATTGGACAGGTTTGTGACCTCTGTGGTATCATGGTTGGGATGTTCTGAGTCCCTGACCTCTTCCCTCATATTCACTCTGGAGAGAGATGAAAGACATGGTCTCCTACTCACCCTGGTGAGTTTTATAACTTTTCCCTGTATAGGATACTTAAACTTCTTCCTGTGAGTGGTGAACCACTCATGGAGTATGATGACTAACTTTCACTCTCCCCTTGGGTGGGAAAGTAAAAATGGATGGGTCCTAGTGAGCAATGTGTGAACATAATTGGTCAACATCATTACAGGTGCCTTAATTTTGTTTTGTTTGATGGTTAGTCTGTGTTGAGCAATTCACCAATACCACCCCATCAAAGCACCAGCTATGTGGGCATAAGCAGATCCAGGGTGAGGATGGCAATCGACCCTCAACACCCGCTGAAGTGGTCACAGTGCTTCCATGAAAGGTTGATGGTGTCCTGAAATGTCACTTACCACCCTCCCCATTCCATCAAAGATGCGAGTATCGGTGCTACCGGATAACATTTGGCGCCCACCTGATATGATCTAGGGCCCAATCGATGGGCTTTCCCCGCCAAAAGTGGCGCCCCCTGGTCTGTGTGGCGCCGCCCTGCCCTGATAATGTGCCCCCCCATCATATCCTGGAACTGCCTATGCATGCTGATCCTTCTTTTCTGACTATACCCATGTAGATAGGTAGGCAAGAATTATTATGTTAAGTTCGGATTTAAAGTTGAAACTATTATTGAATTTACAGAAATGGATGCAAGTCATTTGCCACACATGCTGTCCTCGACAAGAACTAAATTGCCCTTGGTGCTGCATGTCTGAAATTTGACTGTGATGGTTTGGGTCTGAGGAGTCAATTAGATATCTGTTAATGGTTAGTCCAGGCAGATCCAGATAATTTAGACCGTAGTTGGTGGTTATGTACAGTGAACTTTTATAAAAAATTATTTTGTGTGACTTGGTCGACTGACCTGACCTGCAGGAGAGGCGCCCAGAAATAAGTGTTTGCTTGTGTGCCAATCCTGTTTGTTACCATTATTTTCGTATATTTTGCATGAATACAGAAATAAATATTCATTCATCCCATTGTTTTTACAAGGCTTGTTTCCAAAGCGGAGGCTTCACATTTTTCTGCAATTTAGAGGGAGTTGTTAATGTTTTGAAATTCTAAAAGGTAGCTTTTTGGGCAAAAATAAGATGAAAACCTGAAAACCATGCGTTTCTTGTCATAAACCGCAATGAACAAAAATAAATTCTTTCCAATTGTGACATAATCAAAATAGTTTTTACTCGTACGATCAACAATACATCAACAGCCATTTCTGAGACTTTACCTGATGTGCCAATGTTCTGGGGTTTGTTCAATCTCACAGGAAGAGAGGAGAGTTGGGTCTGCGGTGGACTGCTGTATTCGTCAGTCGTCTGAATGCGCAGGTTCAACTGAAACCCAGGCTGCGGAGGCTGCAGGCGCCCCATTGACACGACTTGCAGCTGCTGAAGGGTTTGACGACCTTCATGAATATTGACTGTGACATGGGCACAAATGTTTTGATCAAGCTCGAAGGGAATCTATGGGATCTGTTGGAGGAGCTGATCGCTCTGACGCTATTTGACCCAAGGACCACACTGGAGGAGAAGACGTAAACTTGAGACTCATTCTTTACCTTGGCAGGTGATGAACAGCCCTTGAAGCGCCCAAAGCTTCCCTGCCAGGCCGTCGCTAGGCTCAAACCACGAAACATGTCAACATCCGACAGTTCAAGAAACTGAAGCTATTAGTTGGCTGCCCGGACGCTGATCCCAAGACTTGACTGAAGGCTTGCAGCCGACTTCAAGACAACGACGGCCTTATCACAGCATTACAGTTACTAATGGCAACGCCAAGCAGGAGTTGCTCTCATTCAAGATCGCAACCGAAGGCTTGGGACGGGCAGCAGCTTCAGGGTCTCCAACCCCTGTGACGTGCCATCGGGCTGAGTTTCCGGACTCACTGAAGAGAAGCGTGACCTCTGGTGTCACGATCCAGCAAGAACCCTGAGTTAGACTGGCCTGGGGCTAGTGCTGTAGTCAGTTTATGGATGTATATATTTAACAAGATATGCCTTTTGCATTGTGGTACATATGCATAATGTGTAATTGTTCTTCTTGTGTTGGTACAATTGGGGTGAATATAAGTATAACTGTATACGAGCTTAAAGGAACTATGCATTTGACATGGAAATAGGGGAAGAACTTTGACTTTTCTCTTTCAGAGAAAAATGCAAGTTATTTTGCAGAGGTGATTATTTTCAGTCTAGGAAAAATATCAGCGCAGTTTTTCTCGGGTATGAAGCGAGAAAATAATCACAGCACCATTTTTAAGGAGTGGGAGTTCGAAATTTAGGACGATTTTTTTTAGGTACCACCTCACCCTTGCCATAATACGTTCCAATGTAAACCTTTGGGTAAAATATTTTGATGCTGCACTTTTTAACACTACTCTGTGTTGGTTTCAGGACAATAACTCAAAATGGGGTACTACAAGGCCTACTTATACTCTGCGGGAGCAATTTATCTCTTTGTTCTCATTGTTATTGGTGAGTATTACAAAGAAAAATTGTTCTGGACACGCATTCATAATTTATTAGGTGGTCTTGTCATCCATTGCACATGGCTCTGATGTCGCACAGAACTGTAATGTTAATATTGTATTCCTTGTAATCCCATTGAACTCCTTAATCATTGCCTGCTTGCATACTTATGAATTGAATGCATCTGAATTGTGGGATGTTTGGCCTTTGCCATTCGGAACTGTGAACTGAAGGCAGGAGGGCTGAGTTGATTCTTTCTGTTTCCAGCCTTATACTACACATTGACTGGACAAGGAGAGCGCATTGACTTTGGATGGTAAGTAAGAAAAGGCTGAATAACTGACCGACGTATGTCTGATCTTAGGTGGATCAGTGATGCAATTGAATAATAGATTAGATTGAATAATCTGGTGATAGATCGTTGGCTCATGCCATTTGGAGCATTTACACATTTTTGTTTTTAGGAATTTAAGTGTGGTCTAAATTAGATGTGGTTTAACGTTTTGAATGATCATTTATTTTTTCTTCTTATTAAGCCTGTTTGAATCATGAAACAATCTGAATACATTTGGATCCAATATTATGTAAAGTCCTGTATGTCTCAGGAATTATGAAATAAAACCGGCAGGTTTGTAGAGGGCCTGGTCGATTATCGAGTGATGGTGTCCATATTAACTGCTGGCTGGCGAGCGAGTGCGGTGTTGGGTGCCAGTACGACAGTGTACAGCTGGGTGCGTGTTGCAGGTTCCTCTCCAACACCTCGCCCTACATGTGGGCGGCTGCCGGCGTGGGCCTGGCCGTATCGCTGTCCGTGGTCGGCGCCGCTCTGTAAGTACGCCCGGCTCGCAAACAGTGTGCACCTGTCGTGAAGACGCTGGGTCTAGGTGTCAGTGGCTAGTACTGTTTCTTAAGAATGTGGTAGAAATGAATATTTATCTGATACTATTGTAATATAGGAAAAATGATACTTAAACGTAGAAAAATTTCCCCTGGCACTAGGAGAACGATATTTTATGTCGTTTGGGGAAGATATAAATGCATTCATTTATCGGGTAATTTAGTTTTTCACATCTGATTTTTTTACGTGATTGTCGATTTCTGAAGATATTTTTTGGCGCCTTGACCCATCGTAGAACAAAAGCCAAGCTGCACGCGTGACTGCATGTTGCACTAGGCTGGAAAGCCGTATCTTTAGGCATCATTTGACCTTTTTACCGCGAGTCCATAGTATAATTCTGCTCGTGTGCTTCTCTTTTCGAAGTAGGTATGCCAGGAGGCTGGTGAAAGGAACCATTCCTTGCCATGCGTTGAGCAACTGCTGTCTTTCGCCTGACGTGACGCTACATCTGCCTGATCTGTAACGGTGCCCCTCATCAGTGGTATCTTCACAACGGGAGTGTCAGTGATGGGCGCCGGCGTGCGCGCGCCGCGCATCAAGACCAAGAACCTGGTGTCCATCATCTTCTGCGAGGCTGTCGCCATCTATGGGCTTATCGTCGCCATCGTCCTCTCTGGAATGACCTCGGTAATCGAGAACATCAGTCTCAAAAAGGGCTTCAGACCCAGGCTTCATTGAGATTGTGTCGAGCATCTGACATACTTTTAACTATGGGCTTTGCCTGATAATATTTTTCAAGAGAGGGCCACGAAATGTTTGGAGGAATGCATGGACGAGAATTACCGAGAGGAAAAGAAACGCGATGTTAAGCAAGTACAAGCCAGGAGGGGGCGGGGGTGCAGGGTTCTGCGTGAACTGCAGTAACTAGTGTTTGCTTCCGTATCTGCATCCCCTTTTGTCCTGACAATTCCCCACTGCGCACGCCTCGCCTTGACGTGCAATTTCTTGTTTTCCGGACGTCTGCAGAAATACAGTCTGGATAAGGTAGTGGACAACCCTGTCATTTTGGTGAACAACTTGTACTCGGCCCAGCTCATCTTCTGGTCCGGAGTCACCGTCGGGCTGGTCAACCTCGCCTGTGGCGTCTGCGTCGGCACCGTCGGTACGTCCTTGGTGCAAAGGTGGAACTGATGTCAAGCAAATGTAATATTATATCCGCTTAAGTTTCGTTAAATTTCTAGCTGGGTTTTATCAATGGCAAAGCTGGAGCATCACGGGCCTATCAATGTACTTACATTTTCACCGTTAACAATATACATTTTCTGTAATTGCGTCGCATTTAAGGTCAAAAGAGCCATGGATCTAATGATTTGATGCTTCGAAAAGATTTCGCCGGGTCAAAGCTCAACCACAAAATATTACTTGCAAGCTACTTTGAAAAATGTAAGGTTAAAAGACCCGTGGATCTAATGATTTCCTGTTTCGAAAAAGATATCGCCGGGTCAAAGCTCAACCACAAAATATTGCGCGCAAGTTACTTTGAAAAAAATGTACATGATGGGAATTTATTCTGGTAATATGATAAAGAATGGTGCTGCCGAAACTCAACAGAGTTGAGCGAGTGCAGCACACGCTTTTATTGTAACTGAATAGAAATTTGTCACGATTGAACAATCCCCTCTGTATTAATGTTTTCTCTAAATATGGAAGCTGCCATAATTTTGGGACAAGTATAACCCACGTGGCGGCGTCCTTTGAATAAACTACACAAGTACACACTGGCAGAGTTAGCTCAATATTTCTGTTGCGATGTTTCTCACTGCACATTCCAAATCTCGCTGCTCGATAAATAGTGCTAACTCATTTTGATTTTACTCAGATTACTTAGAAACCGTACAGAATGACACATTTAGATGAGCCGTGTGCCGAGTTGTGCCGAGTTCATAACGCACTCTAAGGCTAGACACTACACTGGTTACATAATAGAGGTGGGAGTTTCGGGCAATTTTGCAGGTCCGGGCCCGGGCCCGGTCTGCTGCTGATTTTAGAAGCCCGCCACAAGCCCGGTTTGTGGAAGAAGGATTATCAAGCCCGGGAAGGCCTGGTATCATGGAAAACCATTAACGACTATATACAACATTTATTTACTTTAAAGCTGTTTCAAATATATGTTTTAAGCCAATTTATCCTGCAAAAAGTTTTGGTTTCACCCAAAACCATATTAAAAAGGTGCATGTAGCATCAGTAGCCTCAGCTATCTTAATAATTCAGCAGAAAATGATACTGAAAAACACAGTATGAAACATTGCTTGCTTATGATGCAAGATTACTTCAGGTAATGACCAGCATCACCTTATAAAAACAAAGGGCATTCTAGATAGAGGTATGCATATGGCAGCTATAAGAATCGGGATGAAATAAGTCCACTCATGTCAGACATTTCCTCCATCTTTGCACTTTTATAAATCATTATATGCTGGCACGAGCCTCACAATTGAGTTCCAATAATGTTTATGAATAGAGGAGAGAGCAGTGACAAGTTTTCAGCTAAACTTTTCAGAATATCATGGCGGAATGGCTGTGAATGAACCAAAAATCCTTCACATTGTCCCTCAATTGATACATGTGAACATTTTCTTTTAGTTTAGTCACTAAACAGCTTGGAAGATAGTCAAAAGATTGTTCTGCTTGGGTCAGCCCGGTCTGCAAAGTAGGTAAGCCAACAGGCCAACATGAACAAGGCCATCAGCCATATACAATTATGAAACCACCAGCCATAAAGAACTATCTTGATAAGGAACCACTAGTTTTCCACAGGTTCGCACCAAACATTGAATAAAAATATTGCACCAATCTCCACCAGAAAGTAAATCTGACAAAAAAACAACAACTTAATCCCATCCACATCACCATTTGGGCTTGAACACTATTTCTGTTTGTTTTGTTGTATTTTACCGGCTTACGCTTAGTAGGTATCTGAAGCGCCGTGCTTGTCTACATTAGAGCAATCATTTATGAAAACATTTTTCACCAAAATTTACCAGAATAGTAAGTTTATTTCAGTGAAAATATTTCAAGACTTGAAAATATATTTCAAATTTCACAGATTTAAAAAATTAACACAAAGTGTGTGGTGCATTTCTTTTGCTCCTGAGAATAGGCCACTTTTTGTGCACTTGTCTCATATATGACGCTTTTCTGGCTTTGCAAGGCTTTACAAGCTGCTCAAGGTCGCGGAATTTGCCATAATTTGGATATTCTGTTTTTGTGTTCTGTATTCCTACGTTTCTCTACATTTTTAGTGTGGTGTGAGGGAAGTGTAAAGTAAAGGTATCTTGGGAGGGAAGTGCTGCTATGTTCAAAGCTTATAATAGAAGTTGTATTTCATAGAGGCCAGGGAAGTATCTCCACAAGGAAAATGCAACACATAATGTCAAGTATATTCATGTTTTGGTGTAATTTCAAACGTCCCTTCTAAGGCTGACTGCTCTCCCCAGTATCTCCCCACAACTGACTAATTTATGTTTTGAAGTACTTCGATCAAAAACATGTTTTCTTTGTGCCTATTTCCTTGCCTATACTAGCCCTTTCTGAGTGGATTCTGCATCTTTTGGGCAACGAAAGAGCA
Organism: Lepas anatifera; assembly: GCA_034440635.1. NCBI lineage: Eukaryota > Metazoa > Arthropoda > Thecostraca > Lepadidae > Lepas > Lepas anatifera. Next base: position 527,169 of record JAOTON010001085.1, on the reverse strand, counting down.
AGATGAAGCTGTGGAAGAGTCAAACTTATCAACATTTGTTCTTGCGGCTAGAGTTACCAGGCCAATTTGACAATTATTGGCTCCCACTAGATAGTTTGTACCTGACATATTTACTTCACCATTTTTCGTAGAGGACATGGGAATGGCTCCATAGATAACATTTTCTTTTTACCCGGAGCAGAAAGCTTCTAGAAAGAATTTTCTAGCTAGAGCTAGGTGTTAATATCAATATGTTAGCAGCAAATTGGTTAAATGACTTCCTTTGAAATGGTATACTGACAATATGGAAGTAACAAATATGCTATCACAATTTATATTTTGTTCACCCATATATGACTTGAAGATTTTAAAGTAATCAGGATATTCATAAGATGACAGTACGGCATGGATGTGTGCAACTGTAGGCATTATTCAATATTTGATTTTAAATATTGATTCAGGTTTAAGTAACTTGCTTTTGACCCTGGCATGAGTAACAGATAGAAAGCTAGAGCTTCATGCTTTTACATTCCTGATGTATGTCTAAAAGTCTCAAAATTAATGGTAAATGCATTTTCAAAAGCTGCTGGTGCATGAATAAGATTATGTTTCAGTGGAAAAACTAGGTCTGTACTGGAAAAGGCTCATTTACCTTACAGAAAATTGACTTTGAAGTCCCAGTTCAGTTGAAGCCCGGAATGAGCCTGGGTGAAGCCCGTTATCAGCCCGGCATTGGCTTAAATCAGGCCTTCAGGCCCGGTCAAAGCCCGTGGGCCTGGGCCGGGCTTTTGCCCCGGGCCCCCGGGCCTAGAAAGTCCCACCTCTATTACATAACCAGTGAAACATGCTCACGATGAGTTTAACCATGTGGTTAAACTCATCGTGAGTATGTTTCAAGTTCCGTGTATGGAGGGACATTGGGCTTTTTTCTTTCAGTACCTTATATACACGTACAATTTATCCGTTAACGAGCTTTCGCATGTTTATCTTCAGTGTGACGATAAGTTTCATATATTTGCTCACTGTAAACATCAATGTCTTTTTCTACAAGGTGACATCTGTGTGGGGTCTCTCCCTGTTTGTATTTGGAAACAATTAAAGATGGTGTCCCACTTTTATGCCGGGTTTTGCTCTGATATAACAGTTTTGTACTGCTTCTCGGGGCGTTCACGCTGACTGACCTGATTGGCAGAGATTCAGACATGGTTGTGCGCGTTGGCAGAAATTCAGACATGGTTGTGCGCGTTATGTCATTTCTTAAAGTCATTGGTTTTACGCTCATATATGACCCTGGTTAAGCAAAAGATAAAGTTCGTGACCTCCTTTTTAACGCAAGACTGTTGGCGTTTGTATCTCACCTAGATCATTAGATTAGCAAGTTGAACCTACTGTTACTGATACCCAATTGACTACGAACGTAGCCGAAATTGAACTGGGCGCTATATGACCACACTGGTTGGCGCGCCCTTAAACTCTAATACCAAACAACTGCTTCCCGGGAAACCAGTATTGCCATATTGTATTTTACCTAGAGCTCGCTGTATCAAATTTCGGCTCACAAGCTCAAAATATAAGGGGATATGGTACAGGTTTCAAACCATACAGGCCTCTTTCTATCTGGCAGTGCATATCACGTGACACATTTTAATAAATGGCATCGCCTCTACAACGCCATATCTCGTAAGCCGCAAGTACCTAGATTTGCAGTTACATGCGATGCTTAGGTTAACCCATGGCACTAAGGAAAGAGACAATGTTTTTGTTCTGATCGATTGACGGCGGAAACAAAATGTGGTTACGGGATTTTCAGGCCTTTTTCCATTCATGGTCCTTTTTAGCAATTCGCCAATATGATCCATTCCCTTTAAACTGATAAACACGCGGTATCCGCTTCAATTACCATTTTGTGCCAGTAAATTATTCTATCTTTCGTAACATATCCAAAAATAGATACAAATGCTACCTAAAAATATCGAATTAGGCCCGGCAGAACTCTCAAAGTGCATTGTGCTTGTTACTCTGTAGAGAACAGAGCTCTGAGGGTGTGAGTTGAATGCCTGGGTGTGTCCGTTCGGCAGGGTCCGGCGCCGCGCTGGCCGACGCCGCTGAGGCCTCCTTGTTCGTCCGCATCCTCATTGTGGAGATTTTCGGCTCAGCCATCGGCCTCTTTGGTCTCATTGTTGGGATTCTTCAGGTATGTGCCCACTTACACGGCTGTACCCGAAGGAAATGATCTCAGTGTGTATATTTTGTGTGTCCTTTTGACTCAGACTTATCTTGACTTTACTTTACAGTGCGTTATCGCGGTAAGTATTGGGCGGCTGGAAAGTCATTGATTACGGCAGAATCCTGTGGAAAGCGTGTTAAAGGGAATGTGGCACCTTCATAACGTGATTTTAACCGAGATATCCAAGTTGTAAAGCAAGTCGGAAAACCCGGTACTCCATATATCATTTGTCTTGAAACTCGATATTTCGGTAGAAAAAAACTAAAACCTACATGACACCAGCCCCCTCAGCCCCTCGCCGAGCGGCCATTGTTGTGAACTGCTGGTGTGACGACATATGCTGACGTCACGATGAGCATCAGTCAATCCAAGCCCCTGAGGCGTTTCAAGTATGGTAGTGGTTGCCAGATCATGACGTCATCCACAGGCAGATGTTTATTTATTTTCCTAGAGGAGTATTTTTAAAAACAATATTGAGCTTATTGAACATTTTTTCAGAGAAATCATTAGTGGTTTCATTATTTTGGCTAAAAGTACGCCTAATTTCACTAAATTCCAGGATTCGACCAAGGTGCCACATTCCCTTTAACGTACGTAGTGGTTGTCAGGGTTAGCTCTGTCCCATAACTTTGTAGTATGGGAAGGCCCCACCAGACGCGGCTCTTTGCTCCTCAGCTCAGTTGAAGGCATGGGATGTCGACAAAATTTGGTCCAGTCGCAGTCCACCTCGAAATACCATCCCAATTAGGCGTGCCCACTTCGTAGTTTACTTATCTCTGTTCATGGAAAATAACTTCTACAAAATGTATGATGAATGTGAGGTATGTCGTAGATCATTGTCGGTTTGCAAGCAGGCCGCCAGACCTCACTTGACCAGCATTCTTCCTGCTGACAGGTATCACAAGTCAAGATGGGAGATCAGGCAGCTTGAAGATTGACAGTCTGTCGCGATCAACAGCGAGCTGCGCGGGGGACCGCGGCATGGACCCGAGGTCCGCACTCGCGGAGGTCTGTCGTGGCATCGCCCTGGTTTCGGTGCAGCCAACCCAGACCTGCGTGAACGCGCTGCTATTGCGGACTAGGAGTGGCGCACTTGAACGGCTCCAGGTCTGAAATAGGACTTGGGTTAACCGGCTCGATATATTGTTCACCCCCAGGCCGTATGTGGCCCGACACTGTAAAGAGGTGTTGTGGGATAGTAAACTATTTGGTTGACAGGGGTGACCGGAGGGTTGTTCTACGTACCTGTTAATTGGTATAGAAAGCACAATTATGGGTCCTTCTGCGTCTCTTTTATGTTTCCGGTATAATTCGGGAAGCAGGTGATCACTTTTGTCCTGCATCACGATCCATTGATCCGCCAGTGATGGTTAGTGGTCGGCAGAATTCACGCCCAATAGAAGGCAATGTGAACGGTAGTTACAATTCGCGCTCTGTGTGGTGCAGTTAGGTTAATTGTGAGAGTCGCCATCCCGGATTGTTGTGCATGTGTTGACTTGCGAGCTTGTATGTGTGCAGAAGCGCTGTTGCGTCATATATCCGATTTATCGTTGTATAGTGCTGAACATTCCGTAATCGCTGTGCCACAACCAAAAGAGCAGCCTAGAGCTAACCGCATCTCTCTGTATTTAACGTGTAAATAAATCAAGCATCCGTATCGAAACAGTGCGATGTCGTTTTAAAAAGTGCAGTGAAGAGAGGTCTCGCGTTAACGTGCAGTAGAGGAGGTCCTAAAGTGCTTCCCCCCTGAGACCTCGAAAACCGAAAGGGTTAAAAAAACGCCCGTTTCGGGGGAGTGGCGGATTGATGGTAGTCGGCATTACAATCAAGTTTTATTGGCCCTGGTCATTATCTTCAAGGTCAGACGAGGTCGTAAAGATCAAATCTGGGCCGTGCTGGAGATCTACTGGAAGAGGCCGCGACTGGAACCATACACGTTTATTGTACACTCTGGCAAAACATTAACGATATCCATCGCGGATTAAGAGAAAAGATCGGAATGTACTAAGAACAGCCCAAGGCCCTATTAAGAATGTTAAGAAATTTGTACTATTTTGGGGTCAGGGTCATTTAAGGCTATTGACATATATGACGTCACAATACATCTTCATTATAATACCAGTGATGACCAGCGCCATGGCAACCGTGGGCGGGAAATGATGATTGACCTTGACCCATGACTTTTGACCTTGCGCACATTTGACAAACTGGACAACGACATTTAACCGGAAGCACGAACGAATGACTGAGAAGAGTTGTATCATATTGACTTGTGACCTTTGCCCTTGATCTTCATTTGGACGACCTTGACATAATCGCGTTTAGATTGCGTTATAACATCACCGGTCGGTCTCCAATGCAGGCAAACCGCGCGATTGCGGTGATCTCAAAGTATATATTTTGACCTTGAAAACCTAATTATGAATCAACATATTTTAGGCAGATCTTCAATTCGACACAGTGCTGAACAGGGACGTAGGAACCGGAGGCAGGGGGCAGCTGTCCCCTCAACTTTCATGATTCTTAACCATTAACCCTATGGCGTTGACTGGAAAGAAATGACTTGAAAATTCCCGCTGCCCCCAACTTTGAACACAATTCCAGCGTTCCTGGTGTTGAATTCCTTCGGATGTAGCCGAGTAGCGTTTTTGGACTCGGAGCATTTCTCCAGCCGCTTAGGATAAAAATAGGTGGGGGCCTCCTAGGACCCTTCCAATGCCCGTTTTAGTCCGCTCCAAATCGATAGCGATAGCGGAAGCTGGGGCTTTGGCATGGGTCCTCTTAAATCTGGGGTATTTTTAAAACGTTTTATTTATAGAGGGTTTCTAACTAATGACTCTGGCATTAGAATTGAAGTCGGCCATTTTGGCGGAAACGGCGTCGTTCATCGTGTCGTATTGGGGAGCGGAAAGCGACCGTGTGAATTCCTGAGGGTATTGTCGCCGAGGTCGTCTAAGAAAGTATTGTGTGCCCTTACTACTGTAAAAAGAACTGTAGATATACATACTACTACTTGCTGAGCTTTCTTCGTGACATAATCATGCCGGTGAGTACTCGATTTTTTGCGCGCCACTGTTGCTGTGGTTCATGCCGGTGAGCCTGGGTAGACTTTTGGGTAATGTTCCTGTTTGCTGTAAACCCGTATCAATTAATTTGATTCAAATTTCCTAAATTATTTAACTTCCATTCCCTTGAATTCAACTGAAAAACAGCCATGCTGTCTTAAAACTGCATTGCCAGCAAAGTTAATTATCTAGTCCCCAGTCTGCATAGTATGGCAGCAGGCCAGACAAGTCGCACCAGCCATCCAAAATTCTCGCACCACCATCCTCAAAAAATTCACACCAATATGCCACATACAGGGGAAAAAATGCGCCCATTCCTACCCCTGCAATGCAATGCTACCTCAATCATTAGTCAGTTAATTAAGGGCTTTTTATAAGGCCCCTCCTGTGTCTTAATAGCCATTCAACCATTATTTGTTTATTTTAAGTGTCACTAACCTCGCAAATTCACACCAGGTTGATAAAATTCGCACCACTCGGTCCTGTCCCCAAGGGCACTCGCACATACAAGATCTCATCGAAAATGCTATACTTTGTACACTGTTCTAGTCCTAGACTTGGGGCTTGTTCCAGCGCGTCCTTAGAAAAAAAGATGAGAGTACCTTGGAGTAAGTTGGAGCAGGCGCAAAAACCGGTGTCCGCTGGCCCGTTTCGGATGAGACTGGATGAGATATCAGCTGATTGTGCCTGATCATTGCCAATATGGCAGGTGTGGCTCAGCTAATAAACTAATCAAATTTTATTAAGGCCTCTGATACTCATTTAATGTATCTTAGTGAAAGTGGAATACAGAAAAACAACATAATCAAAACCTTTAGCTGCCCACAATTGTTGTTTCTCACTGTAAAATAACTTATTTTAGTTTCTCAATTGAAATTTTTGCGCCACAATTGAGCTCCTCCAACCTCCTCTGAAAAACCACCTTCGTTTGAGACTAGGTTGGATTAGATTTGAGATGAGCTTTGGCGAACTTGGAGAAAGTTTAAGGAGGTGTGTGACCGGGCGAGAGGAAGTTGGAGAAGCTTTGAGAAGGTTGAAACAGGTTTGAGGAGGCGCTGGAACAGGCCCTTGATCTGCATGGGCTTAGTTTCTACAATCAATATATAATCCTAATTGGACCAGCAGTCAGGGTCCAGTCTGCAGAACGTGGCAGGTGACTCGACGAGGCGCTTGGGGCAGCCCAAAGCCTGCCCCAATTGGGGGAGAAATTTGGATGCTGGGGCAGACTCCTCCAACGGGGAGGGGTATTTTTACCGATATATGTTTATCTACTCCATTTTAAACGAAACACCCAGAAATGAAAGAAAACAGTGCATCCAACTCGACGATCGCAACGCACTCACAACCCTCCATGCACAGCAGCAGCTATCTTGCATTCATGATACACGACTTCAAGCAGTGTCCTGAAATTCTCAATTTTAAGTGGAAAACATATCTTTTTCAAATTTATTTAGGCCTCACCAGGGACTTGTTTTGGCCTCACTTGGCAGAGGAATCCCGGGCATGAAAACCGGTAAAATACGCATCTAAATTATGACAGTGAATACCCAAACCATATAAGTATAATCCCCAACCCCCATTGATATAATATCTTGCCTGATTACGTCCTCTCCAATCTCAAACGCTGATACTACTCCCACATACACAGCCAAAAACGATGGCAACGTATAACGCAGCACGAAACAAAACAATGCCGGCCTGCCATAAACTAAAATATAAAACCCGCAGAAAATAGACCAACGGTGACATGTAAAAAGTAAGGAAAAGTGAGGAAACAAAGGTTTTTGGAGGTATAACAAACTTTTTCATGTCCCAGAAGTTTCTGGCCCGTTCAAATACAAAAGATGGCGCATACTTTTGCCTAAGCTTGCTTGGGATTGGCTGCTACCAGATTTTCAGGCGAAGGAAAGACTTCACGCGGGTATTTGCTCAGTGAGGCCGATTGATATGATATGATATGATAATCGGAGTAGTGAAGGCTTAATGCCTGTGGGGTCCGTTCTAATGGAGCTCAACTACATGTGAGGTCTTCGCTCAGTCCTGGTTTGGGATGTCATATTTCTGTAGTGCCCAGTGGGCGTCAAGCCGTGATTTGAACTGGTTAGTCGTCGTAGACTCTACCACTGCAGCTGGAAGTGAGTTCCAGTCTGTCACAATTCTAACACTGAAGCAATTCCGGCGGACTCTGGACACTGCTACAGGTTTTGCAAGCTTCCAGGAGTGACCTCGGGTACGTGAGTGGGTTGCTATGGTGAAAAACTGCTCGGGATCAAGGTCGATATATCCCCTTAAGATCTGGAAAACTCTAATCATATCTCCTCTCCGGCGACGATGGTACAGTGAAGGGAGGTCGAGTGCCTTTAACCTATCTACGTATCCGAGGTTTCGAAGTGTTGGGACCAAGCGGGTCGCTCGTCTCTGCACCCTCTCCACTGCCTGCTGATCACGCCGGTTAAAGGGTCCCCATGTGATGTTCCCGTACTCAAGGATAGGCCTAACCAGGGATTTGTACAGCAAAGGCAGTGACGTGATATTAATGGCAGTGAAAGACTTCCGTACCATCGCTAGGACTCGCGAAGCCCTTGATACGGCTGTGGCTGCTTGTTCATGAAATTTTAAGTCACAGTCAGTCCAAACTCCTAAGTCTTTCTCTGCGTCTGACTCGGAGATAATGGATCCTGCCATAGTGTAGGTAAACCCAGGGTTGCTATGGCCCACATGCAACACAGAACACTTGCTGGTGTTGAACGGCAGCTGCCACTGCGATGACCATTCCACGACCGCATGGATGTCTCTCTGTAGTATCTGAGTGTAATCAGGTGTCGAAGCCGGATAATACAGCTTCGTATCGTCCGCAAAGATTTTAACTGAAGATCGAATGTGGTCGGGGAGGTCATTAATGAAAATGACAAAGAGCAACGGGCCTAGCACAGACCCTTGTGGAACGCCGCTCGTTACCGCAGCCCAGTTCGAAGCGGAGGAGCCAACGATGACCTGTTGTTTCCTGAAGGTGAGGAATGCCCTAATCCACTTCAAGAGTTTCCCTCGCACCCCATAACACCACAGCTTGTGAAGGAGACGCTCATGAGGGACAGAATCAAATGCCTTCCTATAATCTAGGTACACCGCATCGAGGCGCATTCGTTGGATCGAGGCGCATTCGTTTTCGTCCACTTTTAATTTTCGGCAATTATTTTCATTAGAATGGGATACAAATCGCATTTGAAAGGATCAAAATGAAAGGTAGATTCCAATCAAGACCACCAATAATGTGAAAGTAATCTTATAATTTCCTGAGAGGCTGCCAAAGTCAACCCTGACTTTTGGGCTATTTTTTAATGTTGGTAACATTGATGAAGAAATTAGGATATATATTATTTCACTGAGAAAGAGTTGAAACAAAATATATTTTTTCCTTAAGACAAATATATAGGCAGGTTCTAGGTATTTTTATTTTGCAATTTTAGAGCTTTTTTGAAATTTTCAGACGTTCGGAACTACGTCGTGATTTTGGTCAAAATCTCCACTTTAAGTGAGGCCGATTCCACCTTTCAATATATTTCGTAAAATACAGATTTATTTTTCTTTTTGTTAGTTTTTTGAAGTTGAAACATGCTTTGGCAACATTTCTAACGTTCGATTGCTCTCAACCGTGCGTTCATTAATGAGAAATAGGATTCCAAAGACATCCAAGTACCGAATTGGCCTCGGTGAAAAGGCCTCAGCTGGTTTTCGTCTATTCAGAACAATGACGTCACTTCATCGTATTTGGGGAGCCGAAATGATCTCGGGTGATGAATGGGTGCGGAAGTGCAGGCGGTGAGATTTTTTAGTTACTTCGGTAACCTTGGCGAGCCCATGTACTATTACTTTACTCTATTGCCTTGGCCAAGGTAATAGAGAGGCCTTGGCGAGCCCTGTGTTTTGAGGCGGGAATATCAACAATCCGGAGAAGACAGAATATTGAGGTAGTATGGTTATTGGAAAGAAGACTGGAAATTGAGTGAGTGCGTGGAAGGAATTTGAGTTTGCTGTTGGAAGGGATATTGTGGATGATGGTTCAATTTTTATCCGTGATACTGCAGCTTACCTTTCAGGAAATTCGTGAGTAATCGAACCATTTCTCCCATCTTAAATATCTACAGGAGATATGTGGGTACCTACCTACTCAGTACAGTACTGGGTGAGGTCATAATACCTTGCAAAAGTTTTCCACAGCTCGGAGGAAGGCTCAGACTACCTTTTGCAGCTCATGATTTTTAAGGCTGGGTATGCTTGCTATTTTCTTAATCTGAACTGATTGTGCATGCAAATATAGGCGGGTGGTTTTCACACATTGAAGCGAAATGATCCTGGCAGCGGTTGAGTGTTTAAACCCCACGTCCTGCATTAAATAATGATAGCCTTTGTGGTGCTTGGATGGGTGAAAGCTGGAGAATATCAAAATAAGGGGAAGAGGTATTTTATCTGGTTGGTTACCTATTTACCATGGCACCAGGGCCAAATAATGTATTGTATATATAAATATTAGAAATTATGGAGCTTCCTAGTTCTATAATGGGTTAGAGATTCAGGGTTATGAGATCCTATCTATGTATGAGGCACTTACAATTGCGGAGCATCAACATGTTTTCACTCTACTAGGAGGTAGCAGGATGATGATTCTTCACTTCCATTCTACAGCAGATATTTTCATCTACTTTCAGTAAAAAAACTGGTGGTGCTGCTGCGTATATTCCATACCACACACATATATTGACATTAAAGATCATACATAAAGCATACACTCCTGAATAATAAAAACATGAGCTCATTCCTCCAAACAAAACCATGGCACAGCTCCTGCTGAAGTGTCCCAGGCGTGGGGCCCCTAAATTGAATCGGAAGGCATATAGATACAGTCATAAATCAAATTATTATCCTGAAAAAGTATTGGTTAGGTAAGAAGCAATGAACATGTCTAGGAAAAAGGCTGTGATGGGACTTGTAAGCCTGAAAATGCTAAATGACAAGAAAATTAGGCATGTAAAGAAAGCGGGGAATTTTGGCCTCTTTTTTGGGATTTTGGCCTCACTCTCCACCTTGCGTGAAAGCAATTTCAGGACCCTGACTTCAAGAATACTTTTATTCAAAGGTATATTTACAAGCGAAGTATTTTCCCTTAAAGACGTCATTTGCCACTGATTTCATGCCGTATAATCAATAGTTTAAAAAATATTTCAATTGATAACTAAATTCGATAAAGAATAATTTTTTTCCACAGCTAAAGCATTTTCCCCCTTCCATTTTCTCACATTTGCATGAAAGCATGACAAAATTTGAAATATTTTCACCCCTAGTTTTCACAAGACCCAAGCGAAGAAAGATTCCCGTACGCTTTTGTGACGTCACATCACTGACTAGCATTTGTTCTTAGGGGGAGGGGCTGGCATGATTTTCTTTTGACCGGTGAACCCTTTGAACAGTGGACCTTTTGACATAGACCCGATTTGCCGGCCTTTGGCGATCAAAACATAGCAGAGGAAATGCAAAAAACTACATACAGGGAAATTTTATTTCGAGTTGTAGGATTGTTTTTTGTAACTAAAACTAGGTTTAGATTACAAATTTAGAAAATAAATTTAAATTTAGCTTTAGAAAGGCGCCTGTTGCCTGATTTTTTATTCACTTCCAGGAACTTTGACTTTACATTTATTAAAAATTTCCTTTGTTTGGTATCTTTTTAACCATATTTCTCTAGACGACAAACATGACGCTTTTGAGACAATTCAGCTTTTACAGCGCAATTTCAACTAATGATTGTCGTTCCTTTTCATTATTTTTCTTCTTCCCTCGGTGATTACCCGTACCGACCACTGCCCCAAGTACTAGTTCCTGCCCCAAGAGCCCCCATCTGCCCCAAGATCGACCAAAAGCTGCCCCAAATCGGTAGGTCTGCCCCGAGGCTGCCCCAACGAGATCTCGTCGAAATCTGCCACGTTCTGCAGACTGGGTCAGGGTAATTACACCAGATGCATGAGCAGCCTAATGATGGTATCAACCATGGGAATGGCCTAATTGATTCATGTATACGGGTGTTTCATATTGATCTGCCACAAGGTTCTGGTTCTTCTCTAGAAGGAACATTAGGGTGGTTTGTACCATTGGACATAATTTTGATTGAAATGCAGTATTTTCATTGGAAGTAAGTAACTTGGCTATATATTATTCTTTAGAAATGACAAAATAGGTTTATGAGCTTACATGAATATTTCATTCCAATCAAAGTGATTTGCTCCTCATAACCACTTAGGTCACTGTGGCTGGTGAAACCTGGTTGCCTCCGCCCGGCCCTCTTTGGACTCTGCCAGCCCATCTATATGAACATTCCAACATGGGGCATTCCACGACAAGTCAACAAATCTATGAGTTGAAATCAGGGGGGTTCAAGTTTAGTATATACTAGTCTGGCAACCCCTTTGCCTATGTCACCCTGAGGATGCCCGAGGGCATTTAGCGCTGTAGGTATAGCAGGAAGGTGGTTTTCCAGAAAATATTAAAAATACTTAGACCATTTAGTGATATGATTTTTGGTCAGTGTGGTGCTGTAACATTTTCTTTCCAAAACTGACCTCAAATAGTTCTAGACAGACATACTTTTTTGATCTGGAGGCCTCAATCATGGGTCTTGTCAGACTTCCCCTTAGGCCGACTTTCAGCATATTTCGGGCACAGTATCACCCTTAATGGTTCTATCTTCAGTGAATTGGGAGCTGGATGCAGAGATACAGAGGACGGAGGTGAGTTCAGGTGACAGGCGGATGTACGGGCCAAGGTACTTTAACAGACAGGGGAGAATTCAGGGGCAGAGGCGGATATAGGGACAACGATGGATGCAGAGGGTAGAGCGGAACGATGGTGGATAGAGTAACATGAGGATACAGACAGCTGAGGCGGGTGCAAGAGACAGAGTCAGATGCATGAGACAGAGGCGGATTCAGGAGATAGAGGCAGATTCAGGAAACAGAGGTGGATTCAGGAGACAGATGCAAATGCAGGAGACAAAGGCGGATGCAGGCGACATACCCGTATGTAGGAGATAGAGATATACGCACATGCAGGAGATAGAGGCGGATGCAGGAGACAGGGGGAGTGTATGAGACAGGCATATTCATGACAAATGCAGATGCAGTAGATAGAGACAGAGGCGGATGCAGGAGATAGAGACAGAGGCGGATGCAGGATATAGAGACAGAGGCAGATGCATTAGATATAGACAGAGGCAGGTGAAGGAGATATAGACAGAGGCGGATGCATGATATAGAATGAGAGGCGGATGCAGGAGATGGAGACAGATGCAGATGCAGGAGATAGAGACAGATGCGGATGCAGGAGATAGAAACAGAGGCAGATGTAGGCGATAGAGATAGAGGCAAATGCAGGAGATAGAGACAGAGGCGGATGCAGGAGATAGACAGAGGCGGATGAAGGAGATAGAGACAGATGCGGATGCAGGATAGAGACAGAGGCGGATGCAGGAGATAGAGACAGACACGGATGCAGGAGATAGAGACAGAGGCAGATGAAGGAGATAGAGACAGACGCAGATGCAGGGGATAGAGACAAAGGCGGATGCAGGAGATAGACAGACACGGATGCAGGAGATAGAGACAGAGGCGGATGCAGGGCAAAGAGGCAGATTCAGGAACAGAAGCAGTGGTAGTCGGGTGCAGTGGCAGTCAGATGAAGGAACAGAACCAGATGCATGGGTAGAAGCGGATGTAGGAGCAGAAGTGGTGCAGGGGCAGATACGGATAGAGGGGCAGATGCAGAAGATAAGAGACTGATCTGCTGGCAGGGGCGGATGTAGAGGGCAGTGGGAGATGCATGAACAGTGGTAGATGCAGGGGTAGATACAGATAGAGGGGCAAAGGTGGATCCAGATGAATGATGCCAATGCAGGAGATAGAGGCTGAGATACAGGTACGGAAAAATGCCGACGATGGAAGAGGATGCAGGAGGCTGAAAGTTCCTTCACCTCACAAGCTTATCCATAGCACATGGCAATTCAGCATAATGGGCAAACCCCTGTCGTTAAACTAATAGTCAAACCTGATATTTTTGCCACAACAGCTTAGAGACTATATCTGGATATGCTAAATGATTTATGAATGTTGCTATAGCATTTAAGTCACATAATTGTTCATTTTCGTCATCAATTTATATGTTCAGTACTTAAATATGGCAAGATACAAAGTTTCACTTTTATTGTGGGTGATCATAATACAAAGAAACTATCTATTATAATTTGTATTTCTGATTTTTAACCTATTTGGATGTGCTTCAGTTTATAAAATTGAATTCACAATAAGTTTGTATATTGTTCATTGGTTCTTGCTCCTGAGTGCACTTTGTACCCCATAGTGTGGCTATAAAGCAGGCATGTTCAGCTGTAACACAGAACACCTGCTTCTTGTCCTCCCAGTGACTATGTTTTTTAGCTTATTTTTAACAAGTTTATGATTAGTGCTACATGATGTGGAATATACAAGTAAAGATTCAGGTCCTGAATCCAAAATATTCAGTGTGACAGCTATTTCAGAATGCATAATCAATCAGAATCCTCATGTTGGCAATAGATGACCAGAACAATTATTTGTCATGTTGCGAGTGATGGTAGGCAGCAGCCCACTCTGACAAATAATTTTCCTGACTGTCTGAGGGGCAACAAGTTGCAGGCCACATTGTGAAGAAAACATTTGAATCTTCACACATTTTCTGATCAGCTTTTGCTTGTGCAAAGGTTCTGGTGGATGGCTATACCTGAACGTCTTGGTTATCACATTGAAATTTCTACACTTCCATCCAGGGTTCAATGGGGACTGACTGATCGAGGGGCAAAAAGTTGCGGGTCACATTGTGAAGAGAACATTTGAATCCTCACACATTTTCTTATCAGCTTTTGCTTATCCGAAGGTTCTGGTAGATGGCTATACGTGAATGCCTCGGTTATCACATTGAAATTTCTAAACTCGCATCAAGGGTTTAATGGGGAAGGCCAAATAACTCATCATTTTTTAATACTTGTTTGTGCAGCACTATTAAAGCCTACCCACTAGGAATTGTAGGCCCTGGTATCAGCGTATGTAATATGTGTGTAATGTGTGCAATGCTAATTTTTTTGTATTGATGCAAAAATTGTCTGTTCTGAAATAAATCTGAAAAATCTAAAGGACTTGACCTCCACTTTCCCCTATTAGGGATCTTCTGTGGTTGCAAAGCTTAACCTATCATCACACCTAACATCACATGCAAGGTTCTGAAGTTTAAACTATGATTGCCTGTTGAAATCAGTGCCCATTAATGGGCATTAGGGGTGTCCAGATTTCGGTTTTTTCGAAAAATTGTAGAAAGCAGTGGTTTTTCCCATGGTTTCAAGCATTCTAAGCTCATTTATGCACAAAAAACCAGGTTTAAACAACATTTAGGGGTCGCGAATTTGATTTCAAAATGGGAATTTTGGCCATTTATTACCAAAATTGGGACAAAAGTGCATATAACCAGACTGTTATGGATAGTATCAATATAAATGCATGTTAATTGAATGGAATAGCTCATTAGCTTTCGTTTGATACCAGTTTGGTATTAATATCACTTTTGGTTGACTTTTTATAGGCCTTCAGTCATACAGTTATAACCCGTCTCTGAGCGCCACTGACCTATGTGTGGGTTCAATTCCAGCTGCAGAGCGCTCTACCGGAGGCAGGGAAAACGCTGCGATTGACTGCTGTCTAGCGAAATGCTACTGGTATTGCACCCATATTTTCGAACACACTTCACAATTAAGTAGCTACTTGACTATTTAATTAGCTAATTAATTGATTAATTCAGATATCAATTAATTAAGCCCTGCTTGTAGGTACAGTTACAGCTAATGATGCACATTCTGTTTTCAGGCTGGGACAGACAGTGCGGTCAATTTGGAAGTAAATAATTGTGTTTCTGTCTGTTTGACCATTGTGTTTTGTATGGCATGGCCCAATCACAGTCAATAATGTGATCTGCCACCACATACAACTTGGCTGGGCAGTGCCCAGTGGGCACCCGTCACCAACCATAACGGGTGCAAAGTTTCCAATTTCCAGCCAGGTCCTGAGGCGTTTTCTCCAAGCCAAGCAAGACGCAGAATGCCGGATGAGGCGTCTATGAATACTATTGACGCAGGTGAGCAGCTTTGGAAGCTGGCACGCATCAAAACATTGCAGCACAGAGCCCATAAGGTAAAACTGACCAAGCTGTGGGAGATATGGAGGTGCTTGTAGAAAAGCAAGAGCGACGCCAGCTCTGATGCTCGCTCCAAGCAGGAGGATATAAGCTTCTACCAAAATAAACGCGAAGACCTTGTCAGTACCATCAGAGGTCTGGATAAGCTATTCAAAAGGAGAAACAAAAGAACGAAAGAGAAGATATGGAGCTGAGAACCGAAAAGAGCTAGAGGAGAAAGCAAAGCAGATGACGCCGGGACGATGCGAAGTCCTGGATGACCAGTCGAAAGCAGTTCACTCACCAGAGGAAATGGAGGTGGATGGGGACGAGATAGACGAAGAGCAGGGCATGGCGTGGACACTTGGGTACGATGCAACCGACGAAAAAGGACGTCATTCTTATTCTGCACCAAAATATCATGTATCAGCCAAGACGGGGGATGGGTGGCTTAGTGGATAGCGCGTCTATCCACTAAGCCATCGGTCCCAGGTTCGAGTCCCGACGGAGCTTCTGAATAGGTCAATCTTACCCCCCAACAGGGTGAGAGATGGTGACGCCGTATAACCTTGGCACCTGGAGCGTCGTTAAACCTAACAATTATTATTACCATCAACCAAGACGCTTTACTACACAAAGCTTTTTATGTTTGCTCACCGGCTGAGCCTGGAGGAGGAGCTGTAAGCCCTGCTGCGTCGCATGGTGCGGTTTCTTGCGTTGGTGCACGCACCATGCGACGCAGCACGGCTCACAGCTTCTTCTTCAGGCCCAGCCGGTCAACAAACATGAAGAGCTTGGTGTAATACAGCGTCTTGGCTGATACATGATATTTTGGTGCAGAATGAGGTTGACATCCTTATTCCTCGGTTGCTTCGTACCCGGTGCCCACGTCATGTCCTGCTCTTCGTCCGTCTCGTCCTCATCCACCTCTATTTCCTCTTGTGAGCGAACTGCTTTCGGCTGGTCACTCATGAGTCTTCTGCTTGGCTTTCTCTTCTCGCCTTTTCTCGGTTCTCAGCTCCATATCTTCTCTTTCGTCCTTTTGTTTCTCCTTTCGTGGAGCTTATCTAGACCTCTTATGGTGCTGAAAAGGTCTTCGAGTTTATTTTGATAGAAGCATATATCCTGATTGGAGCGAGCATCAGCAGCCTGTCGTCCAGTATCCCTTCTGCGAATAAGGTGTCGCGATGTCGCACAGCTCGTTAAGAGCCTTCCGAAACACCTCGCGTCGGTCAGAGCTGGCGCCGCTCTTGCTTTTCTGCAAGCACCTCCATATCTCCCACAGTTTAGTCAGCTTTACCTTATGGGCTCTGTGCTGCAATGTTTTGATGCGCGTTATCTTCCAAAACTGCTCACCTTCGTCAATAGTATTCATAGACGCCTCATCCGGCATTTTGCGTATTGTTAGGCGTGGAGAAAACGCCTCAGGACCTGACTGGAAATGGGAAACTTTGCACCCGTTATGGTTGGTAACTGGTGCCCAACCAAGTCGGATGTGGTGGTGAACCACGTTCTTGACTGTGATTGGGCCATGCCATACAAAACACAAAGGCCAAACAGACAGAAACACAATTATTTACTTCCTAATTGGCCGCAGCGTCTGTCCCGGCCTGAAAACAGAATGTGCATCATTAGCTGTAGCTGTACCTACAAGCAGGGCTTAATCAATTGATATCTGAACTAATCAATTAATTAGCTAATTAAATAGTCAAGTAGCTACTTAATTGTGATGTGCGTCCAAAAATATGGGTGCAATACCAGTAGCATTTCGCTAAACAGCAGTCAATCGCAGCGTTTTCCCTGCCTCCGGTAGAGTGCCCTGCAGCTGGAATTGAACCCACGCTAGGTCAGTGACGCTCAGAGACGGGCCATAACTGTATGATTTGCACGCCTATAAAACGTCAACCAAAAGTGGTATTAATACCAAACTGGTATCAAACGAAAGCTAATGAGCTATTGTATTCAATAAACATGCATTTGTATTGATACTATCCATAACGGTCTGGTTATATGCACTTTTGTCCCAATTTTGGCAAAAATGGCCAAAATTCCCATTTTGAAATCAAATTCGCGACCCCTAAATGTTGTTTAAACCTGGTTTTTGTGCATAAATGAACTTAGAATGCTTGAAACCATGGGAAAAACCACGGCTTTCTACAATTTTTCGAAAAAACCGAAATCTGGACACCCCTAATGGGCATATACCTACAACAATTATATTAAATGTTCAACATGTTTTAACACACATGCTCCTGTTTTGGTTTAGCGAAGTGTTTCAGCCTTGGTTCTTGACATTTCTGCATCCTAGAACAGCGCAGTACCGCCCTATGCTCATGAATGCTAGAGTTCCAAAGACAAAGAAAATGTAGCCCCTGATACAAAGTCAATTTTCCAACCAATTAGTATCATTTGCCCCTTTCACCGTCAGCACAGTGACCACAACCACAGGCGATCACTCATTACAATTCCGTAGTAACACACTAAAGATCAGATGCCTAAAAGACACATTTTTGACAATATGCTAGAAATATTGTATCTGTTTTTCTTGATAATGAATAAGTTACACATAATTATTGAGGGGAATAACATGCAAAAATAGACGGGCTGGGGGGTTATAGACAAGGTCTTGTTCACCTTTACGCTCCTGGCTCTGATCCATAGTATCTAGAGCCTCTGAGATGTATAAGATGTATGAGATGTATGTATGTATGAGAGTAAAAGTAAAAAGTCATAAAAGGTACAGAACTGCAAAATAGGACATGACCAATAGAGGTGGGACTTTTTGGTCCCCCGGTCCCGGCGCCGGGACCAAGTTTGGTCCCGGCGGGACTAAGGCCGGGACCAAGGGCTAGACGCCGGGACTGAGCCGGGACCAGAGCCAGTCTGGACCAAGCAAAAAAAAGGAAAAAAAGAAAAAGTATGCCTCAGTCGCGCACAAATTGCAAATCTGGCAAATCTAGCATCATACCAGCCTAGAATATACTGGATCTGTAAAAAACATACTATTTTCAATTCAAACGTTATGATACACAAAAAGTCTTGATTTTCTTTAATAGAATTAAATTAGGAAAAGATTGTAAATCTTTTGTTTCAGGCAAGATTAAAACAATTTACTGTGAGGTACTAGTAGGTGCTTGGTAGGAAGCTTGGACCAACCTTATCTTTTAGGGCCTTGGGTTGAAATAATACCCTCATGTCTCAGATTTTCATGAAAAATTGGAACTAGGGTTCTCAGTGGTGCTGAAATGAAAGTGAAGTCTGAATAATACAAATGTGTATGTTTAATTGTATTAATTGGCATGAATATGTATAAAATGCGATTCCAAACTTTTACAAAGATAAGCACACATACTTCCTATATCTTTATTGGCTTCAAAACACATTCATGTGAAAGAGCATTGGTTAAACTACATAAAACACCAATAAAAAGAATGGAGTCTACACAGCAAAATCAGTACCAAGCACTGCAGACCAAGCACAATACTGTCACAGGCCACTCAGCTTGCAGTCAACACACCGCATAGACACGTCCAGTTGGTAGCAGACTTGTTGATGACTCAAATTTTCTTGAGTCGACTCAACTCTGACACAGCTAAATGGCTGACTGATTCTGACTTGACTCAGAGTTGAAAATGGTGAGCTGACTCAACTCATGCCAAATTCAGAAGTGAGCCGACTCGATTCTGACTCAAATCTTACCTTATTCTACTTACCTTGTTTTTATATCAATGTTTTTAATGTCATTACCCTCCCCCGAGCCGGCTCGCCCCCCTCATATTGTGCTTGTATTGTGCTTGTAAAATGAGATAATGTGTCGTGTATGCAATATGTGCTGCACACATGAATACATGTATGGAAGTAAATCAGCATTGAGTCGGAGTCGATTCCGACTCAGATTAGTGGCAAAATATGCACAGAAAAAATGCTAATTTCCTTCAATAGTATGCAAAATCCAGTATATTTATTCATGGTGTTAATCTAACTGCACATTTTCTTTAATAATATGTCAATTTCAATACATTAATTCATGACAGAAATTATTTTCTTGAGAGAGAGAGAGAGAGAGAGAGAGAGAGAGAGAGAGAGAGAGAGAGAGAGAGAGAGAGAGCGAGGCGAGAGAGCGAGAGCGAGAGCGAGGCGAGGCGAGGCGAGCGAG